>JAVQIZ010134282.1:0-15923 GCA_036023535.2 Galaxias brevipinnis | reverse complement strand
TAATAGTGTGGATGTGTTGACCTCTGACCTCTCTGTCTCTGCAGCAGAAGTTTGTGCGCTGTTCCGTTCGGGCTGAGGTCAGACATCTAAGGAAAGTGCTGTGTCATCGCCTCAAGGTGGAGAAACACCAGGTGAGTGTGTGAGTGTGTGTGAGTGTGTGTGTGAGTGAGGGTGAGGGTGAGGGTGAGTGTGTGAGTGTGTGTGTGTCCAGCGGCCCGGGGGCAAGGTCAGCTAAACTTGACCTTACAGGAGCGTGACCTTTAAGCAGCATGGGCTCTTTCTGTTAGTATATATGATTATTTCCTTTTAGTATATATGATTATTTCTTTTTAGTATATATGATTATTTCCTTTTAGTATATATGATTATTGACTATTTCTTTCGTTTGAATTTCTCTGAAGGATACAGAGTATATTGGGGAGGGTGTTTATGGTGTCAAGATTGTATTGTCATGTTTAATATATTGTGTATATAATATAATATATTCTGTATATAATATATTGTGTTCAGGGATAACCCTCTCTGTCTTCTCTGTTGGGGTCAAAACAGTTTACAACATTCTCATAGAGCAGTCCTGTTTCACACTCTCCCTTCAATCCTGTGTCTAATCGGTTTCTCACCTCTCTCTCTTCTGTGTGTGTGTGTGTGTGTGTGTGTGGTCTCTCTCTCAGGTCCAGATGCTGTTTAATAACGAGTCGCTCCCAGATCACATGACCATGAAGCGGCTGTGGCTGTCTCACTGGTTTGGCAAGGTAACATTTACCCGCTCTCTGTGAAAGTAACGTTTAGGCCCTGTGTCTGTTAAAGTAACGTTTAGGCCCTGTGTCTGTTAACGTAACGTTTAGGCCCTGTGTCTGTTAACGTAACGTTTAGACCCTGTGTCTGTTAACGTAACGTTTAGGCTCTGTGTCTGTTAAAGTAACGTTTAGGCCCTGTGTCTGTTAAAGTAACGTTTAGACCCTGTGTCTGTTAAAGTAACGTTTAGGCCCTGTGTCTGGTTAAACATTTAGGCTCTGCGTTAGTTAAAGTCACGTTTTGACTCTGTCTGAAGTGTAGCCAGCTCTGTCTGTTAAAGGTAACATTTAGACTCTGTCTGAAGTGTAGCCAGCTCTGTCTGTTAAAGGCAACATTAAGACTCTGGCCGAAGTTTAGCCAGCTCTGTCTGTTAAAGGTAACATTTAGGGCCTCTGTCTGAATTGTAGCCAGCTCTGTCTAACGGGTTAGATTCTGTCTGAAGTGTACCCAGCTCTGTCTGGTTAATCTCAATGTTTGAAAATGTTTATCCAATCACTGTTTATTGCATTGACTAAAGTGTCTCCTCTAGTCTAGTTTATTAACGACAAAGAGTTTTGACCATTTCTAAAGTGGTTGTTGTTGTTGTTTCTTGTGTCAATGTAAAAAGATTTCCTTAAGCTTAATTTGTTTTGTATACCTAATACGTGAACTATGAATATACATGGGTATGTATACAATGTATTGATTGACGTTTAACTGTCCAGGCATCTCATTGGTTCTCTTTCCCTCTAACCCCACCCACTCCTGTCTCTCAGGCTCAGCCATTGGTCCTTCACTATGCCATCAAGGACAAACGGACAAGATAGGACACACATCATCAGTAGATGCCTGTACATATTTTGTA
Organism: Galaxias brevipinnis; assembly: GCA_036023535.2. Lineage (NCBI taxonomy): Eukaryota > Metazoa > Chordata > Actinopteri > Galaxiiformes > Galaxiidae > Galaxias > Galaxias brevipinnis. The sequence continues at coordinate 14,284 of JAVQIZ010134282.1, read as the reverse complement.
TGATATATATTCTATTTTAATAGTGTTTGTGTACATAAACTTATTTTCCTTGTTTTGTATTTTTGAAAATAAATATATGTGGAAATATGTGAGCTTTATTATGTGTAGACTAAATCAACCGCCATCTTTATTAAAACTTAAATCATAGATGGACGTTGCATTTTAAAGAGTTTCGTGTTCACCAATTTCAACCTCATTCATTTTAATGTCTAATGAAAAGGCCTGAATTTGATTTGTTTGCCTTTTATCCTTTTTTGATTTCTTTTTTTTACCTTTTCTGAAATGATCAGTTGAATTTCTGAAGTTGACTATGAAATATTGGAAGTCATATGCACCACAGTTAAGGAGCCTTGAATTGCTGCTGTAGCTTTTAAGGGCATTCATACTAAATGTTATGTTTTAAATGACTTAGGTAAGCCTTTCAACACACTGGTATGACAAACTTAAAAACCAGCATCGAAATGCTTTTTGTTATATGAGCATCATCAGGGTGCACGTACAGCAGGTTACTTTTTACTGCTATGTCTTGGAGGATGATGTCCTTGAACTGAGGGGAAGAGATATTCCAGTATTTGAACCACCCACGCCAGCCAAATTTTTTGGGGCCGGGTTGTATATTAAGAGGCATTATATTTTGAATTAGCACTGCCATAGAAGGCAAAACATTTTTATAAAAAAGGTTAGTCAGAAACTGAATAGCTGGCTGATAAATGGCCCCCGTGACCATTAAATATTTAATAATTCCGGTCTTTACCTGGGAATATCCTGCGCTACCGTCTATTGCACAAAAGTATTCTGAATGTTTGGAATTAGGCCCTCAGACTACTAAAATTGGTAAAACGTTCTTAGCGAATATCAACAAATGCATATCCTAGTAACGCTGCCATTCCTAAAGCTAATTGAAGGCTACAGGCCTACCCACCTAACCAGCGACAAGTTCATTTTCTAATAGGGGTTGAAATACAGCAAAGCAACACTAGATGGCAGAGTTGGTGCTGTCTATGTACACAGAAGGGTTCAGGGTTTTTAAACCCATGCTGGATCCAACCCAACGAACATAAACTGTCATATTTTTAAAAAAAAGGAAAGCTCCTACATTTTCAGAAATAACAAATCTCAAAGGCAAATAAAATAGTGTCTCCACAGCACAGCGTCGAACTGAGATTTGTGCCTCCCTCATTTACTCAATATCAGTGAAGGAAAAACAACAACGCGGTGCTATAAATAGGCCTAATGCTGTTTAAATAGAATGTCATATAATAACTCAACCCGTCCATTAAATTGGTGGTATGAAGATGTATGTTCAAGAAACAACCGCAGAGTTCTTATAGAGAATCTACCAGGGGGTGGATTGGTGTCGAATATTTATAATTTTGAACGTGCTGATGGTTATGCTGTACCAGTCAATTTTGTTCATGATGGCATTGGCATTCTTATTATAACCACTTAACGGATACATTTATTTTAATTTCTGGGTAACTTCTTCTGTAGTCAAATCACATTACAGGGTATTCCGTATAGCATAAAATATCACAAGCAATGGGCCTATGGACAATATCCAGGGTCAAAAAACAACTTAATTTTAGTCGTTTAAATCACTCTCCTGAATGTTCAGCAACGGAAGGGGGTTTCAATGCAACATTAACCTTTCTTGACAAAGTAATATTTATCGGTATACATTTTTATGAAAGTAGTCTGATTGGACAAAATTGTTCGAATGATAAACAACCAACATCGTTTTATCGAGGACAGACCAAACCATGATGAGAATCAACGTAATAAATCATTAAACATATTGACCTTGTTAACAAAATATTTGCCTTTTCTTTACGAAAACCTTTCTCGCCATATTGGTAGTGGTGTGCAATATAACTATTCTAATTCATCATGAATATTTTTGGTAATTATTATTTTGCCAATACCATTAAGTTTCTCTCCACGACGTAGGCCTTGCAATTCCTAACAACCTGGCTCTTCAGACCACACACACTTTAAACAAGCCCCCAATGTGCTGAAGAACATGCTTGATGAGCAGTTGTACGATTTGTTTTTAATATATTATTGCATATTATATAACATTTATATATAGGTTTATTACCTGCTAAATTTAATTATTTTCAAGAAGCTTACGATTTATTTTTTATGAAAAAGTAATCTTTATGCCAATAGATGCTTTGAAGTGTTAAGAAAATGTCACGTTAAAATAAGTGTTTTTACGAAGAAATGAGATGAAATTCTATATTTATAAGTGTTTAGTAGCCTATAGCATAAGCAAAGCGCTGGTCAACCATCTTCTTGCTGTCTTGAGGGTGCACCCATAAAAAAAACTACTTGACTTTTAACCTACGCTATTCCAGGCGATTACATCAATTGTATTCTCTGATGTCCTCAGCTCGTATTGTCTGGAAATAGTCCTTGATCTCAATACAAGTGTTACAAATGGTCTGAAAGATATTTAGGCAGGCTGCCGGCATGAGACAGACTGAAGGGAGCAGGGCAGCAGTACTCCCATTTCCACTGTCTCCCATTGAGCGTTATTCATCAGGTCTCGCATGCTAACCATTTGCTATTCATGGAAGCTTTTCCCAAACAAACTCAGAACAGGGTGGCAGATGCGTGCCATTATTGCTTACGGCTCAGTGAAAGCTGTTTAAGAATACGGCAAAGGCGAGTTAACCTAATCAATCATGTTGACTAGTTTGCGTTAAAGGACAATTGGTAAACCATATGGCGTTTGAGTGGGAGCAACCTTTTCTTAACACCACTCCGGACCCTAACCTTCTTGTGACAAGTTTTATTGAAGACGGAGAAAATGGGAAAAGCTGTTCACCTTCGGCTAATTGAGCACAGGACACTTCCAGGCAACGTCTGCCGTTAGTAAAATGACAGACGAAGAAGAGGCCGTTCTGTATTCACGTGGAACATGTTTAAATGCTTTAAAAGTTTAAAAGCTTTAAAAGTATTTCTAATGTATAGGGTATTTTGACGTTTTCTACTAAACTGACATATTAAAATGTTTACATTTTATCTATTGTATTTAGAAATTGCCAGAAGAACCAGGAAATATCATATACCATTTATTTACATGTTGATTAAATAGAATGTTACAATAAAATTATCGCATAGGATGTTTAATTTATATACATAACTTAATAGCGTGTAAAAGTTGACAATGTTTGTTTGCAACATTATGGCCATTTGAATGGCGAATAGACCTGCTTGCAAAAAGAAAACAAAAACCTCTGTTTGAAACAAATGTACAGTTCAATTTAAATGGATATGCATATCCACTCCGGTTTTAGCTTAATTTGCCACGTTGAAAATACATCTTTTACGCTGTAGGCCTAACCAATCGAAAAGGCTAAAGGAGTTTCTGGTAGAAATGATATTTGGCATAAAATATCCTATAGCAGCTATAACAGTTGGGTGAGGGACTAAACTAAACAATTGCACAAGTCACCCCATCGCTTATAGTCAATAGGCCAGTTACCTTGTACCATAACAAACCTGTCCCAAGCAAAACATGTAGCCTGTTAATATAATTTGGTGACGTTGAAAATCGACATCAAGAAGAGTCTCGACAGTCCGATTAATAAATTAAAAAGGAGGAGACCAGGGAGAAGCAGAGGACATAAACTTTCCTTATAAGTTTATGTTCTCCCATTGTCTTTATCCGTGCAAAAGTTTTACAAAAAAGCCATCTTTTTGAAAACACAGGCCTGCATGTCAATCATCCACCTCTATCTCCTCGTCTTCCTCTGAGAACTCGTCCGTGGTTTGGTCTCGGGATGATGAAGGCGACTGGGGGAAAGCCCGCTGTCCATGAGAGGAGGGGGACATGCTGGGGGAAATGGCCTCGGCACTACCTGGTGGCTCATCAATGTCGTCCTCCATAGTGACCAGCTTTTGAAGAGCCTGAGCAGGGATTTTCTTTAGCGACTCCACGTCAGCTTTCATTTCCTCCAGGTCTCTCTTCAGCTTCGCCCGTCGGTTCTGGAACCAGGTGATTACCTGCGCGTTGCTAAGCCCCAGCTGCTGCGCTATCTGGTCTCGGTCGGCCGGAGACAAGTATTTCTGATACAAAAACCGCTTCTCTAGTTCATATATCTGATGATTTGTGAAAGCTGTTCGAGACTTTCTCCGCTTTTTTGAACTCTGCCTCTGTCCAAAAGAATTTACATGCTCGCGACCTTTGAAGAAACGAAAACACATGGGTCACTTTCCAATAACAAAACCACAGCAACACGTTAACAGAACACAGTATTAAGAATTCGCTCTGTTATGATTTATCTACGAAATAGTGAGCGTTAACATTAACATATTTGGTGAACATTTATTAAAAGCATGCATTATAAAATGCAGCCAAAAACAATTGTGATTTTATGGAGACCGAGGCCTTTATTTAATTTAACGCCACGCGCTTCTTTCCAGACTGAATGTCAAAATTTATTAGGCTTATTATTTAATATAGGCTACATTTATAGGCTACAGTGTTATTCTATTACGTATTGGCTTATTTAAAATGTTCGCTGTTTCATATGCACTTTATAGCATGTATAGCCAATAACATCTACACGCTTATAGGCCTACGCACTTACAAGACAAAAGGCTGCACAAATGCATAACCACACTTGAAAATGAATCCAAAGCATTACCTTCTGCAGCTTGAATAACGCTGACTTCGAGACCTTTGAATGTCTTGCTTGCTAATTCCTCCAGAGCGCACAACGGAGAAGACGGCGTTGTAATACCGTTCCTTGCGGAGCTTGAGCCAGTTACTTTTTCCAGAACTCTTGGCGGACAGATATTAGCCGCTGACTTCTTCACCGATGGCTTGTTTAGAATATCCTCAATACTGAACGGCGTCAGAGGTTTGTTTGAGTTGGCCGGAGGTGGAAGCTGATCCATAGGACCTCGTCTCCTCTCCTCGCCGCTCGACTGTAACACAGAGCCTGTCTTCATGTCTGTACTGGAGGTCATTGCAGTCCCAAATACTTAACTGCGGGCTAAAGTTTATTATATCATTCAAATGTTATTGTAAACGTCCAAGGGCGCCTCTTTGGATGCGTATTTTTATCCTAGACTCCTTTTCTCTCCGCGAACCGAATGTTGAAAGTTAGCTCGCTTGAAATATTTTCTCCAAAAGAACCATGCTTCGGGCGTAGTCGCAGGCAGTCGGATTGTATTCCCTTTAGAGAGCGACAGCTCCACTGCGAAGTTCCATGAAGATCTTTAGAAAGTATAACGGTAAATGGCTGGGGGCGATCCCCTGCAAAGAGAGCTGTCTCAACGAGCTGGGAAAAGCAAGCAACTGCTAACGAGTTATTGTTGATTGGGCGAAGTTCAATTAGAGAAACACTAGCCTACTTGCTGACCCGCTGCTGCGTCTTAAAGGGGCAGACCATCATAATTAATTGGAAGCGGGAATAGGAGGAGTCTCGCCTCGGCCCGTTCTGCTGGTGTGAGGAGAGAGAGATGCCTCGAGCTGTTTATGCATCTGTTTCCCTTCTCCCCTTGCATCACGCGCCCCAAGTTTGTTCATCTGCAAAGGATAGTTAATGCTCATTAATAAATACTTCCGTTCCTCTGTTTTCAAGTAAAAACACGCAATTATCATGTCCTGTCCCACTAATGTTTAATGCTGCTCTTTTTTTCCTTCTTTTATTGGAATATGACATGTTTCTATGCTTGACATTGGGACACGAAGATAGCTGGCATTGGAACAAAATTGTATGATGTGTTAGATATCGAACAAATTAGTATTCTTAATTTTAGTTTTTTTCGCATTATTTACATTTACGCATGTAAGAAATGTGTCGTAAATAGCCTTTAAATATCATCTTTAAAAATGTGTTTCTTACTACTCATATTTTAGGCTATAAATTAACAGAAATACCGTGTGTAATATTTTGATAAAATATAATATTTTGAATAGGCCTCTTCTTATGGATATACCCACTTCTCTTTTCTTTCTTTTTTTGCAAGATAAGAGACTGCTATAAAACCGTGTTCAGAGGACAGTTATTTATATATGTGAGTGTTTGGAGAGAAAAATTAACATTTCAACATTAGTGGCCAAAAATGAAGCCTATTTAAACATGAATACTGTAACTTCTTTAAATTTATTTTTGAATTTTAACTGATATTTACCTCAAATATTAGTCGCGGTATTAATTAAAACAGTAATTCGTTTTATAAATAAGCTGTCATGTACCGGTTTCAGACCTCACAATTTGTAATAATTGTTTGTTTGACGTTATACTGATTTGTTTATGATTTGAATACCGTATGATCTAGCGACGTAACACCATGTATATTTATATCTTCGTGGATTGGAATAGGGGGAGAGAGGAAGAGCGATATTTGTCCTGGTTCCAGGTTCTCCCCAATGCTAATGATGTAAATTAAAATTCAGCCGGTGCGTATAAGGCACCAGTACATCAAGTAGACTTAACGGAAAGAAGAGGAGACAAGCTCCACGCGCAGGTAGGATCCAAAGTCTATTCAGAGAGATGAGCGATGTGTTCATTTTTGTTTAAACTTTTATTTATTTTTTAAACATGTTATATATGCCTGTAGGTTTTTACGGAAACGATGTAGAATGCAAATATGGACATCCTAACGAAAGGTGCTATTTGATAACGAAGAGTAGACTATATAGTGAGGCATAATGTTTTCGGTGGGCAGAGATCAGTCCCACTTAGAAGTGAGGTAGACCTAAACATTACAATTTTTATTTACCAATGAAACAGGTATACTTAAAAAAAAAATGTGATCGTTTAGATTTTTGTTGTTGTTAATTTGTCATTTTATTTGTTCTTTTTTTAATTTTTATTTTTTGCCGTGTGGCATTTTTTTGGGTGAATCATTGAAGAAATAGCTGAGGCTATGGAGCCAAGTGTGGGCCTGAACAACAGCTCGTTTTGTCCAATTGTTCACTGATCAACGACTTTTCCCACTTTCTAAGCATTAAGCCAGCAGACAAAACTAGTCCATATGGTGCCTTGTGTGCAGGCAGGCACGGAACCAGGCCACGTAGCAGTGGTGTTATAAAACAGCACGAGATTCTATTAGCCTCAAACAAGGTGCGCTCCGCGCGGGCTGCACTGGGCAACCTTTTTTTTTTTTTTTTTTTCACAGCGAGCCTTAAATTATTCAAATTATTTAATTGGTGTACATCGCCACTGACTGACTGGTGCTGCACAATAATTTTTTAATTAAACTCTTTGCAATACCTTTAGATATAAACTTATTTATATTTATTTATGTGTCTCGCCCACAAGAAAATCCAGGAAAAACACTAATCCACCAACATGTTTTAGGCTATTGTTCCAGTTTAAGGCCTGCTTCTCTAACACAAGAATTAACCCAGACAGAAAAAACATTTATTCACTCACAATTGTTAAATAATTATAATGTGATGATTTTAAAGTTCAACGAATAGAACGCAAATGTGAAATATTTTTCCTCCTTTGTCATTTTCATAAAGACGGGTTATGGTTCTAAAACGAACAATGAAAAAAACAAAACTCATTTGTGGCTATAACAGCCTTTGTATTTATAATGTAGATTCTGTAGATTATGAAATAAGTCACGACGAAACATTTCATAGAATATTTAATATGTATTTCACAAATGGATGAAATTGCAGTTAATGAAAGTGAGACACCCATCCAAGGGCAAACGGTCCTCGGGATGATATGAACACGGTGTTGTATTTCCCAAGCATTAATACTGTTCTAAAAATAAGTCCACCAATATCTCTTCTTTTAACGTGGTTACAATGATCCTTGCGGTCTAAAGCGTAGCAGTGCTAATTCAAAAGGTTTGCTTTGGCTAAATTTGACCCTTAATTAGAAACAGAACACCTGATATCATCAATCATCAGCTGAGGGGAAACCTATCTCCTCGAGCCCCCTCTACCACACCCCTTATACGTCACATAAATACTGTTTGCTTGCGGCCCCTATGAAGTCATGCGCTCTCAAAATTTACCAGCGAGAAAAAATCTTATTGACATCAGAAACATAAAGGAAGAAATTGACACAATTTTACCTTACATCCAATTCTGTAGAGGTTGTGGTGCCAATTACTTCTGGTCAATTCGGTTATAGTTTGTATTATTTTTTTTATATCGATAAAAGTAATTTTGAAAAATAGATTTTATTTTAAAACATAATTCGAACAAAGTGCACAGTCAATGTGCGTTAGGCCTATACTTCATGGTTTATTTTATAACCGTATTGCTTTCATATTCATACATTTCTTTCCCTTTTCCCCGAAACACTTCCAAAAGAAAGTGTAATTGTTTTTATTATTATTATTATTATTATTATTATTATTATTATTATTATTATTATCATTATTATTATAACAATAATATCAACAAAAATACGTAATTTGATTGTGATTGCCTTGTAAGCTTTAAGGTGTCAATCTTTAGGCCTACTTCGACGTTTATATTGTCCTACTGGTTTACTGGTTTACACGCTCCGAGTCGGCAAACTTCCCTGTAATTCCTGGCAACTTTGAATTATAGACCATTAGAGCTCTGGATTAGGAAGAGTCAGATTTATTTTTAAAATTAGCTTCGGGAGTCCTAAATAAATCTAATATGTAGGTCACGAGCACAGGAGCTAAATTGATGACATATGTCTATTTAGACCTCGCGGCAAAGGCTTGCTTGCTGGTGAAATGGGAGGGACCTTAGTTAATAAGCGTTATTTTTAAAATGTTATAGCCCGTCACCCTTCTCGTCACCCTATTTTTATTTCGTTCTTTAGATGTGAAGAAGATGGGAAAGATGTCCCGTTTATTCCCAGTTGCGATCTATGAAACGCGAAACTAAAGCTTGTGTCAGCATGGATCGCAGCTAACGCAGCATCTCTGTTTGCTCTCCGCTCCTTGATCCATCTGCTTTGATAACCTGCCTGTTGTTTATTTTTCTCCCCTTCAATGGTTGATAAATATTTAGAGCCAAATGAGGCCAAACGGACACATGCACCATCACCTCGTGGATGTTACTGTAGCGGTGTGCCCCAGCGGGGAAGGCCCCTTTTCCCCCGGGAAGGCTGTTGTTTGAGCCTAATGGCCCACCGGGGTCTATTAAAGATCATAGAGAATAGCTAGGAGGCCAAGGAGAGGCCACGGAGGGGAAAGGGGATTACACCAAATATCTCATTAAATAGGTTGATGTTCCGATACTTAATTAGCTTCATTATCGGGTAATAATGTTAAGATGAATGAATATGGCTTGTGATGAAACAACAGTGAAGTCACACCAGCAAGTTGTTGTAGGCCTATATAAAGGTCTGCTTTTAATTTGCTAATATATAAAATAACATTTAAAATCTTGACAGACCTTAAGAAGATTAAAACGATCAGTTCTATAAAATGTGACTTTTGTAGTTTTTTTGTTTTGTTTTTGTTTTTGTTTTTGACAATTGTATTGCTTTCTTAAATATACTTAATTTAACTATTCCAGATGTATAGGCCTACTGTTAGAAAACGTTGGCCTTCAAACCAATTAGTCGCCCAAATAGTCACTTAAAAAAAGCTCCATGTATAAAAATTTTTTGACGCATCATGATCATCATATTCATTGGAAAATGAAAATTTATTTATTTTTCGGTAAAGAAATATTAATTTAATTTTTATTTAAAACACAAACAAACACGCACACAAAACACACAAATATACACACGCAAACACATAGACAAAACCCGTGGAGTATTTCTGCCAAAATCACCTAATAAAACATGTGTCTGCTGAGTAATTGACTGACCAGAACACTGTCACCATCATTTGGTTCATGGAATAGCATAATGTTATTTAATATATGTGCGATCTAAAACGATAATAAAAAAAATAAAAACATGAATGATAATATGTTGCCTGCTTCATTACATATAATAAAACTACAACTACTACTACCGGGCTCAATCCACCGTGTGAAGAATTACAATTCCTAAATCCTTCACCTTTTATCTCAAACAGACTTGTTTTACTGCAGTGACATCACATAGCAGTACATTCTGCCGAGCTGCGCCAGCGCGTGAGTTGGGACTACCAGCAGTGTGCGCGAGTGGATGAAGGATGCAGGCCTCCTATCTCTTCATGTCACTGTTCATATCTTGGCAAATGAAGATAAATGTTGGTGCGAGTACACCATGTTCCCCGAGAGCCCGCTTCAAATTAATCACCTGCAATTCTATCCCTGTCCACTGGGGCTCCAGCTGCCCGCGGGTCGCTCCCCGCGCGGCGCTCGAGATAATGAGGGAGCGTTTGTCGGTGCAGCGTTTTTACGAGCAGAGTGGCGTTCCTCTCCACCAGAAATGAATAACTGAAGCCACTTCTCTGGAGAGGTTTCTAGTGCGGTGCCTCGACCTCCGAGAACCCCCACCCCCCCTCCCCACCATCTCCCCCTCCTCCCCCATCTCCCCCTCCATCTCCCTCTTCACTCGCCCTCACCCCTCTTCACATCAGGATTTCATTAAGCCGTGAGCAGCCCCTCTGCTCCCCTCTCGTCCCCTGCCATCTCTTCTATTTCTCCTCTCCTCTACCCCTTTGCCTTCTCCTTTCTTTCTCTCTCTCTCTGTCTCTGTCTCTCTCTCTCTGTCTCTCTCTCTCTCTCTCTCTCTCTCTCTCTCTCTCTCTCTCTCTCTCTCTTTCCCCAGCCCTCCCTTCTGTCTCTCCTGCTCTCCTCTGCTCTGCTGCACCACTTTGCTCCCAAACCAAATGAGGAAATAGCTTGTCTGGCCGTTGACAGACCCTGGGTTTGGCTGTTAAGATAAATGACCCAAAGTATTAAAGTTTAACACTCTGACAAAACCCACCTGATCTGGGGGATTAATGCAACAAGAGAGACCGTGTGTGGAAGTGTATGCATGTGTTCTCGAGTGTGTGTGTGTGTGTGTGTGAATGTGTTCCAGTGATGTGTGTGTGTGGGAGGAGAGAAACGGCTGTGTGATGGGTTTGCGAAGGTCAAACGATATTTAGGATAAGTGGATCTCCAGCTCTCAGGGCTGAGCTTCCCCCAGGCAGGCAGAGCCTTTCGTGGGCCTGAGCCCCAGTCTCTCTGGGAGGCCAGCTGGAAGACACCCACCCTCACACAGAGCAGCATGGAGGCCGAGAAACACACATGGTGGGCTTTTATGTTCCTTCAATGCGAGACATGAACAATAAAACGTGTTTAGTCGTATCATTTCAACTGGGATTTATTTCAGCCTTGCTACCAACCACCCACCTTTGTCCTGGTCCCCAGACAGCGGGAGGTAAGCCCCTGATGAGAGGTGGTGCTAGCAGATAGGATCCAGGATGCAGATGAACTAGGACATACTGGATCCTCTCTCTAACTCCCACTTTCTCACTGCTACATCCATATTACATAGAGACTGCATGTAGACAATAAGCAATGAGAATACTCTGAAGGTAATCAGACAGTGAGAATACTCTGAAGGTAATCAGACAGTAAGAATACTCTGAAGGTAATCAGACAGTGAGAATACTCTGAAGGTAATCAGACAGTGAGAATACTCTGAAGGAAATCACACAATGAGAATACTCTGAGGGTCACCAGGCATTAATAATACTCTGAAGGTATCCAGGCAATAAGTAGTGATAATACTCTGAGGGTATTCCGGCAATAAGTAATGAGAATACTCTTAAGCTAATGAGGAAATAAGCAATGAGAATACTCTGAAGGTAAGCAGGCAAAAAGTAAGTATAATACTCTGAAGGTAACCTATCAATAAGTAATGAGAATACTCTGAAGGTAATGATAATACTCTGAAGGTAGCCAGGCAATAAGTAATGAGAATACTGAAGGAAACCAGGCAAAAAGCAATGAGAATACTCTGAAGGTATCCAGGCAATGATAATACTCCAAAGGTAACCAGGCAAAAAGCAATGATAATACTCTGAAGGTAATGATAATACTCTGAAGGCAACCAGGCAATGAGAATACTCTGAAGGTAGCCAGGCAATGAGAATACTCAGGGTATCCTGCAGAGTGTCCAGCTGTGTGCATAAGATTATTCTGAGCCTGCAGCCGTGAACAAGCCATGTTCACATGAAAACTAATACCTTATTGATTATGATTATTAGTATTCCTGTTATAATTAAATATGAATCATTACTATTATTCATTATATCATACATTCGATACGCTATTCTATTCTCTTCTATTCTATTCTCTTCTATTCTATTCTATTCAGTGGTATTGTATTCTATTTTTTTAGATGTATTTTTGCCACAGCACTTCCTGCGCTGTAGACCAGAGCCACCCCACCACCTCCTCCTCTTCCTCTTCGTCCTCCTCCTCTTCCTCCCGCAGCAGACAGTATGAGTGGCCCAATCTGTCACAGGGCTGCACAGCCCATTGTACATCTCCATGTATTGAACAGGATCCTGTCAGGCAGTCTGACAGCCTCATTCATCAAACACAAAGCCAATCCTGACAACACCACAGAGTGGCTTATCCAGTCCCAGTGACAACCAGGAAATGAACACACCATGTATTTTAATGACGGGGTTCTGCTCCTCCTCAAGGAGACTCTCTCCTGGAGGATCAGTATTCCTCATGCCATGAGGCCGGCCAGCGCTCCTAACACACACACACACACATACATATATATCTACTGGATCAGAACACCAGGCTCCTAACAGTGTGTGTCTATACTGGATCAGAACACCAGGCCTCCTAACACACTGTGTATCAACTGGATCAGAACACCAGGCCTCCTAACAGTGTGTCTATACTGGATCAGAACACCATGGGTTCCTAACACACTGTGTATATAAAGACTGGATCAGAACACCAGTGTTCCTAGCACAGTGTGTACAGGCAGGCAGACAGACAGACAGACAGACAGACGGTCAGGCGGACAGGCAGGCAGGCAGACAGACAGGCAGGCAGGCAGGCAGACAGACAGGCAGACAGACAGACAGACAGACAGACAGACAGACAGACAGACAGACAGATAGGCAGGCAGGTAGGTGCAGTCGGAGCCCTAACTCTGTTAATATCCTGGCTCCTCAGGACTATCAAGGTGATGTGTGTCACAGTCCCAGACTATTGGCCCACCTTAACCTCCTTAGGGTGTGAGGAGCAAAAGCAGACCAATAACACTGTTCACTGCGCTCTCGTGCAGTAATCACATCATTCCCTGCTCACACCCACGCTCTGCTGAGATACCTGTTTAAAAAGAAAACTAACAGACTTTAATGACCATAATGGCTGTGTTTCAATAACTCGTTCATAAAGAATGTATGCGCGCTGGAGGCACAGATACATCTCCACTGATGAAGTGTCAGAATGCATCGCTGTTACCTGCTACTTTAAACTAAGTTCTGTGTTATTGTTCTGGAGCTGGTTCTGTGGCGCTGTAGTGGACTCTCTCTAATCGGATCAGTACCGACAGGCTGACAGGTTATGGACAGCTCGACGGCACCCTCACTAATGTTCTGCTAGAACTACAACCCAGCCCTGCAGTCTGGTGACAGGGATCATGTGGCAGTTGGGTCTGTGTTTGTCTTTGTAACTAAAATGGGCAGTCCACGCTCATATTCATTGATTGAATCTGTTTGATGGAAGAGAATTGATTTAAAAAAGTCAAAGCAGCAGAAACAGACACGATCTATGCTTCAGGCGTGAGGCAAGTATACAGGGAAACAAACACATCAGTTGTTTTCTGTGAATCTACGACTGAAATATTTCAGGTAAACGAGCACTACTGTGGTACATCTGTCTTTAAGATCCTGCTTTGTTTATTAATGATGAAAGTAATAAAAAAATATATACATATGTTGTTATTATTATTATTATTAATAATATATATTAATAATAATAATAATCATCATCATCATAATCATCATCATCATCATCATCATCATCCATCATAATCATAATAATACTAAACTTTTAACGTTGTTGTCCCCATCACTGTAACTCTCTCTGCTCAGTCTGCAAGGATCAGCACACATGTTCCGTCCTCTGATGAGTGTGTATGTGTGTGTGTGTGTGTGTGTGTGTGTGTGTGTGTGAGTGTGTGTGTGTGTGGGCGGGTGTGTGTGAGTGTGTGTGTATGTGTGTATGTGTATGTGTGTGTGTTTGTGCTTGCATGTTCCTTATTTTTAATTAACCTAGAGGAGACAGTTCTGTGGTGTGAGTCGGGGAGGTTAATGATTTGAACGGTCCGGGGAGATGCAGTGCAGGACAGATCAATGAGACTCCATCTAACCTGCTGCTGTTAGGGGTTCCAGCAGCGGACCAAGCAACACACAC
>JAVQIZ010134241.1:0-10535 GCA_036023535.2 Galaxias brevipinnis | reverse complement strand
CACACACACACACACACACACACACACACACACACACACACACACACACACACACACACACACACACACACACACACACACACACACACACAGCGAGTAAGTAAAGCGTACGCTAGCATGAAACCACACACTTTCTCCCAAAACACACTGCAAACAGTCAGACACACTCAAACGTGCTCCTTTCCCCACGCCGAGCCAGGCCCCACTGCGTACCTGGAGGAGACCTCGTAGAGGTGGGGGAGGACCGCACAGGGGACCCCCGCCACGGACACCGAGTGGAGGATGTCTTCGGCCTTCTGGCCCAGGTTGGAGCCGGAGATGGTCACCACAGTGCCCCCTTCCACCAGCCCTGAAAGAGGCTCGATCTAACATGACCCCCACCCGAGGTTAGCCTCACAACATGTCCAGACAATACTTCAGTCTGAAACACACATAGTCTATGTACATCGCTAAGGCGAATTATGACCTTCTAAATACCTATGGCAAGGTACATTAGAGTCAAGTCACTAAAACCTAAGTAATTATCTCAAGGTAAAAACGAAGGCCATTATGTGATGTCAGTTGATGACAGTCAAAGGAGAGCCCCCTCACTTAGAAGGACCTCTGTCGGGGCCGAGATGCAGTGTGACTCACCGAGTGGATGACGGGTGCGGGGCAGGTCTCGGCGACGGGCTCGCCACATGACTGGCCGTACAGACAGCGGCTCTGGGCCCCGCCGCACCAAACACAGCCGTACTTAGGGTCGGCCGTGTGGCAGCGGCTACAGTCTGAGCGCCCCACCGAGCAGTTGTACAGGGTCACTGTGGAAGAGGAGAGGGAGAGAGAGAGGGAGAGAGAGAGAGAGAGGGGGAGAGAGCCGGGGCAGGAAGGCTGGGTTTAGGCTTGTGATGTGTCAAGGGGAGTAGGTGAGAGGGGTGTGTGAGTGCGCGAGTCAAAAGTCTTTGGTTCAGCCTATTTTGTTTCGAGAATAAAGCTGGGAGCTAAAATGAGACGACGTGTGTCTGTGTGTGAGCGCGTGCGTATGTGATTGTGTGTGTGCGTGTGTGTGTGTGTGAGCGCGTGTGTATGTGACTGTGTGTGTGTGTGTAAAGAAGGGGAGGAGTAAATGATGTCTCAGAGTCTTAGTATGCCATGTATCACAGGAACCCATTCCCCGTTGGAGGATCTCTCCCAGGCACCGTCCCGGGGGAAGGCAGTGGGAACAGTCTCCGGGGACATTTAGCACATGTTCAACATGAAAGCAAAACAAACAGCATCACCTCACTGTTATGGCTATGGGCAATAACACAGCTGCCTGGCCTGATTTTCCAAGCCCTGGAACTCCTTCGTCCACCGCAAAGAAGAGACTGGTTTGATCTGACTTTGTATGTTTTAGCTATTTAGGGGGTGTTGACCATTCGAAGGCTCATCAAGAGCGTGGGAAGTTAAACCGAGCGCTCCTGAACCATTTGAACTATTCCAACAGTAGCGCAACTGTAGATTGTGACCAGGTCTCTGGATGACTTCTTTCTGGGACCTGGAGTACCAGTCAAACGTTTGGACACTTTCCTCATTTGAATGGGAAAAATGTATCCAAACGTTTGACCGGTACCGTAGGTGTGTTACGTTTCAGAGACTCACCATAGAGGTTGTTGACACTGTCCACATGGAAGGTGTCCCTCCTCTTGACGTACACCATGGCGTGGTACTCATCCAACAGGGCTGAGTAGGAGTACTGCGCCCACAACACACAGCGTTAGTTTACTCCACCACAAGTTATTCCAAACAGAAAACCCTTGAGTTGCTACAAACGGCTTAAAGCCATGATAATAGTATTGTTGTCCCACTATGACCAGCGGTTTCACATTACTGTCTGTTGTTCTAGTTTTAGAACACATTAGTACCATTTAGTACACCTCGTGAAATTTGTTACGTATGACAAAAAACAGACAGGAAGTGGCTTCCCCCTCCCACCTGGTGCAGTTGGCACGTGATGTCAAACTGAGAGGAGTTCATCTCGTCCATCTCCACGTAGGCGTCCACTACCACCGTGTGTCCCTCGATCACCAGCACACACTCGTAGTCCAAGTCTCTGTCCTGAGGGGACACATGCAAACATGATACTCCGTCGCACCAGGAGCATCTGTTTGGACGTGTGTGTGTGTGTGTGTGTGTGGGTGTATGTGTGTTGTGTGTGTGTGTGTGTGTGTGTGTGTGTGTCCTACCTGGTACAAGTGGAGGTTGCGGGCCAGCAGGGTGATCTTCCTCTCCACCCGGACCGGCAGCAGAGAGGAGCCCTGGACCTTCTCCACGCAGGGGCACGCGGACGATCCCCAGCTCACGTAGGAGCCCTCGTCCCCCTGCTCTCCCCCAACACACCCGGGGGTCAGGTTACTCCCAACTCACAGTAAACATGCACTCGTCCTCTCAAGTACCCACCCCCCACACCCTTTATGCAGAGTGAGGTTACAGATGGAACACCAAAAAACACAAAGTTAGTGCTGCTGTCAAATGATAGATTGCGTGCACGATTACGTGAAGAAAAAAAAAAAACAGCTGCTCCAGCTGGTGCTGAGGCAGCCATTTTTTTTTCCACAGTGTCAGTCCCCAAAAAAAACAGAAGCGACAGTCAAAAACACAACACAAGCAAAACACGGTGAGGAACAGCAGGGGCACCGAGGGAGGACATTTTAGGAAGAGTGCTAGCGTCAGAAGTGGGGGTTCTAAGGACTGTGTCCACATCAAGAGCCGGGGGAATGCCGATGCCGCCCACGGCTCGGAGTGCCGGGGCTTGAACTCACCGGAAGGAACGCGTCCACCGAGTCGTACTGGTAGTCCAGCTCCGAGTCGGCGTCCAGGAGGCGGGGGTAGGCGGCAGCCGACTGGTCAATCTCCCCGTCCCCGGACAGCACGGTGGAGGCCGAGAAGGTGGTGGTGTCGCTCTCCGCTGTGGTGACCTCCGCGTCCTTGTCCGTCTCTTCCTCCTCTGCTTCCTCCTCCTCTGGCCACAGAACAACGTCCGGCTGGACGCCTTGTCCCTCGGCCACCGTGGGGGGCTGGGTGTCTGGAGGGAGCGGGCCCGGGGCCTCGGTCAGGTCCAGGTGGAAGGCGGGCTCTGTGTCGGATGGCTCCCCCAGGGGGAAGGGGGTCGGGACGGGGAAGTAGCCGGACGAGCCCTGGGTGGTTTCGCCAAGAGGCTGGGTGGGGACCAGGGTCTGGTCCAGCTCCTGTGGGCCACTGGAGGGGGAGTCGGTGATCACCTCCAGAGGGTATGATGGGGGAGGAAAGGCCAGGGGCATCAGATCAGGCGGCATCCCATTGTCGGTTGCCGTGGTGACAGGCACAGACTTGGTATTCGCGTCGACCTCCACATCGCCAGGGGTCACTGTGAGCTCTTCAGTTTCCGTTTGAGTTTCGACGGGAGCCATGACTGATTGTGTGGTCGTTTGGACTTCCACCTCCACAGGGGTCGTGACCTCGGCCAGTGTTGTGGTGGCCAGAGTGGTGGAAGGCTCGGGAGCCGAGGTAGTGGTAGGAGGCGTGGTCGGCTCTGGAGTGGTGGTTGTGGGTAATGTAGTGGGTAAGGGAGTAGTTGTGGGCTCCTGAGTTGTGGCTACCGTTGTCGGGGCCCTGGTTGGGGTCGTGGTGGCGATAGTGGTAGTCGCGGGGGTGGTGGTCGTGGGGGGGAGAGTTTTTGTGGTCGGCGCCACGGTTGTGGCAGGGGTGGTTGTCTTTATAGTAATGGTTTTGGTTGTGGGAGGAGCCGAGGTGGGGAGTTTAAACTGGGGGAGGAGGGGGTAAATGGGGAAGACATGGGGAGAGGTTGAGACCAAAAACCAAAAGGACAGAAGAAACAGAAAATAACTCATAGATTTGACACAGAACCACAAAGATGGTGTGAAACATGTAACCGGATGTTATGTATTATTACCATCAACAATGATTTCTCTCATGCATTAAGCAAAACAGCCAACATGGAGGCGGTGACAGGTTAAATCTGATGTTTACGTTCTCTGATTGAATGAATTGCAGTAAAACAAAAATGGCGTCCTTTTTTTTTTTACCAAATCACTTCTTGATAAGGCAATTATGTGTCACCAATCTGGACACACACCAGATGACCTGAAGTTAGTCAAGCCCACCTATGGCTTACTATAAGACTGTCCACAGGAACCATTCCCCGAGCTGTCCCAAAGAACGCGGCGGAGGCAAAGAACGATCCGACACCCTCCGTATATCATAAGGTGACTCACATGCTCGTTGTAGATGAGGACACCCTCCTCACAAGTGGGCTTGTGGGTGCAGGTGTGCTGGTGGACACACCAGTTGCAGCCCCAGCGACTCTGCACACAACCCCGACAACTGGAGGAGGGAGAAGCACAGCGTTAGGAGGGCATCCCAGTTAACAACCACACTGAGACTGGGTGACGGGTGAACACGGTAGAAGGAGACGCAAAGGAAAAGAGGGAGAGAGAGAGAGAGAGAGAGAGAGAGAGAGAGAGAGAGAGAGATACAAGAATAGGGGTTTCACTTTGAAACAAAAGAGAGGATCAGATGTGAGGTGCAGAGCAAGATAAAGTAGGATTGAACAGTGAGCGGAGCGTCGGTTCCTTTTCGGAGTGCTGTGAAACATGGACCGGGAGCGGGGCAGTGCCCGGAGGACAACAGGTACATTATGCTGCAGCACCCAGCCTACTGGACGGGGGCCACATAGGTAACCCAGAGGAAGTCCACCTCCAGAGGGCCACATCCAACCACAGTTTGGTCCTACACCTGAAAGTGGCTACACTTTGAACTGATGACAGGGTTTGACAATTGACTCTGTTTATTCCCCCCTAGGAAAAACAGCCCGCTCCGACCGAGGTAAATTCATCCAGTCGGACATTTGCAGGGCATTCAGGAGATGAGGGCAGGGGTCAGGGGTCAGGGGCTAACTACGGGGTCAGCGGCATAAGGGTCAGGAACCAGGGGTTAGGGGCCTGCAGCCAAAATAACCACAGGGTGGACAGAAACACCGGCTAGGTGAATCCAATAGTTAAAGCCAGGTGGAGAGAGACGCGAAGAGGGAAAGAGGACAAAGAACGATGAAAGAGAGGGAGGTAAAGAGAAGAAGAGAAACAAAGAGCGGCCTGCTTAAAGAGAAGCTTCAGAGAGGTTAGAGTTAAAGTCGAGGGGGGGGGGGGGTGAAACTAAAGTGGAGAGTATTTCTTTCCCCCAGTCACTCACGGCATGCTTCCCGACAGCTGCTTGACCGCCGTGCAGTCGTAGAAGGTGAACTGTTTTCCCGTAACCATGACGTCCCCGTAGCGCAGCGACAGGGTGACCGTCACAAAATCTGGGAGAGAGGAAGAAACAGCACAGGAAAGATGAATGGAAAAAAAAGAAAGGGGAAAAAAAAAGAAAACATCGACACACCGCTGCTTTTTCTTCTTCTCTGCCAAGGCCAAGAGAACGGGAGGTTCTCTAAATATTTGGCAAGGCTTATCCCCTCAGTAATGGGTTCAGGAACGGAGTAGGTCTTGGCGGAGGCAGCCCCAAAACACCATGTACTTCAAAACACGACGAGGGGAGAACGTGAGAGGCTCGCTGGCCGGACAGAGCAGGAAAAAATAAGCAGACTAATAAAATCCATCTGCACTCCCAGAGAGCCCAGACATAAACAGAGCAGGGTTCAGGCCTGGGCAGCCTACTGTGTGACGGAGCCCCCATCAGGCCTACACACACGCTCTCCATGGAGACACACACGCATACACGCACACACACGACGCACACACAAGACGCACACACAAACATCATTTTATGTAATTTGCGTGAAGGCAATTGTGGAGAGATTCGAGAGAATAAGAGCTGTGAAAATTAAAGTGTGGATTTATCTTAAGGTTTATATTTATATTTAATAAATTCAATGAAAACGTGAATTTCACTCTTTTTTGGGGCTGTTTCTTCATATAACTCATTTTCACAGCCATATGAAGTGAAACCCCAGTCCTCCTCCACAGCTTGAAGGTGGGCTCAGCGGTGATCCAGCTCTAATGCCTGTGGATCTCCAGCCACCTCTCACCTCCATCTCCCCCCCAGGCTGCCTGCCCTAACCCAGCCCATGGGAACCATAACACAGACCTGCAGCTCCCCAGGAACACATGCGTGGGAACAATATAGACAAGACAGATAGAGCAGATAAAAAGAGTGGTGTTTGTGGCTTGTTTCATAAAAGACGTGTTTTAGTGTGTGTGTGTGTGTGTGTGTGTGTGTGTGTGTGTGTGTGTGTTATGCACTTGAGTGTGTGTGTTAGTCTGTGACTTTTCATTACTCCTCTTTTAATCTCTGCTATTCACCAGACGTTCCCAGAGTAAACAAATGAACTGGTTGGAAAACACAGTACAATCATGAAGGGCTAAACTGCGTGTTGAAAGGCCCGGAGGGAGGATTAACCAGTTGTTGACTGATTTGAATGACTAGGTAACCGGTGACCCTGCTGTGCCACAACCCAAAGAGGATTGGGCCTGTGCAGGCATCTGCTCTATCCACATGAGGAGCTGGGTCACACGCACGCCACACACAGGGTCAAGCTCAAACAGCATGGGTGCACGCATGCGCGCAGATGCAAGAACCCAAATGAAACGCATATACCCAAACGTTTACAAAATTTGATGGGGTAACAGTTATCAAACAAATAAAAAATAACAAATAAAAGTTGTATTTCTATCCAAACACCCCACTGCTCCATGACTTTAACCCACTCCCACAGAGACTTCATATCTACACTGTGTTTGACACAGTCACTCTCATAGCACTCCTCCACAGCCCCACCCTGACACACCTTTTCCTGGGGTCACCATGGGAACACGCCGGGTGTCCGGGGAGCTGCAGGTGACCCCCGCGGAGGTGACGGTGGCCGGACTCTGGCTGTCGTGGAAGAAGCAGGAGTAGCTCTCTCCCTCCTCCAGGACTGGAAGGTTGGGAACAGACAGAGAGATCTGGTGGAGAGGGATAGAACAAGGAGGGAAGGAGACATTGAGACAAAGATCCACATGCAAAAGTTCCTCTACATTATTTCATGTCAACAATGGTGTTGAGTAGAGAAAGAGAGAGAGAGGCAGAGATTGCTAGAGCGAGAGAGAGAGAGAGAAAAGCACACTGGTTTGAGCTAGATCATGTGGGATAGAATAGCAGTTACTGCTTAGCTTCAACCGAATTCAGTACCAGCTGAGCTCCTAGGAACTGGAAAAACTGGAATAAATCAGTGAAAAGGAGCAGCAGGTCGTGCCTTTCTGTGATTCTTAACCCCCAGGCTGAGAGCCAACACTGAGTCATGGCCAAATGTATGGGCACCCCTGACATTCAGGGCAAGACTGTTTAGTTAGAACCTGAAATAAAAATGTAATTTATTTCTTGTTGACATAAATCTTAAAGTTAAAGTCTCTTAGAGATGCTGGTGTAAATCAAAATGTATTTTCATTCTAAATGAATCAAACCCAGTCTTTCACGTTTCATTTCAATGTAACAAACGTGTTAGTCCATAGTATAATACTACACATCAAGAGATAATAAGCCTAAATGGAACAACAGCAGTCACATATCAAAAGAGACATGGGGAATGGGTGTTTTGTGTTGGACTGCGTTTCAGTCGTGCCCCCATGGGTCGCAGCAAGTCAGGTGGTCCACACAAACAATAGACTTCTGGCCACAATTGGACATATTTTACTACCCGCCCACCTCCTTTCAACCTCCGCCCATGTCCGTAAACACGTCCTCCCAGTGTCCTCTCCTCCCCCTAATGTCATCAGCTACATATCATCTCCTATCCTCATATCTGTGAGGCTATCCAGTGGCGCTCCCACTAAAGACATGATTTATACTGTTTGGACTTCTACTGAGTAGAGACAGGGCCGGCGTCTGATAGCTATCTGCACCACGGGCACGCACAATCTAGCAATAACAAGCTAACGCATACACACGCACACGCACGCACACATACACACACACACGCACACACAGACACACGCGGATATTTATATATAAAGGCAAGCTAAAACCACGACGCCATCAGATAAGGAGCTCCAAAGAACGGCCTAAATTATGTGTTGTTAAAGTTACGTTGTTTAGGTATGTGGAGGATTTCCATCTGACAAACACCTAGTGTACAGGGAGGACTCTCACACGGGCACACACACTTTGCATGCGAGCACACGCAGCTCATCTTTTCCTCGCTGCATCTTAAAACATAATCTACATTCTTTCCCTCCACACACACACACACACACAAACACACACACACACACACACCGTTAGTCTTTCCTCGCGGCTGATGTTGGAGGGGCTGAGGGACTGCACGGTGAGACACTGCTGCTCCATGTCAAAGCTCCAGAGCCACTGGCCAGGCCGGGCCCCACGCCCACACTCCGACTGCTGCACACACCTGGACAGAGAGGGGCAGGGAGACAGGGTCATACCTACTGGACCAGGAGTCTATATCCACATAGATTATATTTGCAGACTGTATAGATGTAGACTACTCTATCCACATAGACCATATTTGTACTTGTTGTGCTTATTTGAATGGCTGTGTTTCAAATAGAATGTCGTACACAAAGAGGGTAGAGGGAAGAGGGAGTTAGGGAAATAGATGCAGACGCAGGAAGGAGGATAAGACTGCCAGGTTGAGGGAAGAAATTAGGCGGAGAGAAAATGTGACAAGGGGAAAAGGGACAGGGAGATGAGAGGGAGAAAAACAGGAGAAAATGAGGGGGGGAGGACAGGTGGCGTAGGAGATGAGAGGGATGAAGGGAGGAGGCGGACGGAGAGAGAAACAGATGGCACAGGGAGGATGCTTTTCATCATTACTCCAAAAACAATCCCCCCCCAAGCAAACTCAAAATAAGGATGACTTGGCAGGAACACGTTTCAAAATTTGAATTTCGGCCAGCACTGCAGTATAGGCGGATGTTTCCACTAGGGCTTCCACATTTCTGTGATTTTTGCAAACACTGCTTATAGAAAATAACGCGAGCGAGGGTGATTTTATAACACGGTAGACTCTAGAACACAGCCTCTAGTATGAAAGCACAATTCAAATACGTTTCACTGACACGTTTGACTTGACACAACATGGAATAACGTCAGGGGTTAGCATCAGTCACAGGCTAGTAGCCGCTAGCTCACCTGCCCTCCAGCACACACCAGCCACAGTAAGGGTCGTGGGCCAACAGGCAGGACTGGCAGTCCAGGTGTAGCTGGCACTCAGCGACGGGCCTCTTCTGCAGCTGTGACAGCACCAACACAACATGAAGCTCCGTTAATGCTAACGTCCTGATTCAACGGAACATGTGGACTGACCAAACTCAAAGGGAACGGATGGGTGGCGTCATTGCCATAGGTGTCCACGTATTCCCATGTGTTGAAGACATGTGTGGAGTGAAGCACTGTGAGGGGGTCAGTACCATGGTGGAGGTCATAATGAAGAGATGCTCCTCGGACTGGTCCAGGATCAGATCCGCGCTGATGGCCGCGTTGGGCTGGATGGAGACGGTGGAGTACACCTCCACCTCGTCGTTAGGGCCCAGGTACACCTGCCGCGGCACACACAAGCAGGAAGTCTGAGGAACTCATGCCACCGTATCGACAGCAATGTGATATTACATTACACAGCTCAAAACAATATAAAGAGTAAGTAGAGTAATCGAAAAAAAAATGCAAACAGCCAACCTTCCAATAACCGACTCAACGCATCGAACCACATTACACGGCAAAGGCCAGGCCCCCTTTCCTGCCACCGCGCCGGGTTCAGCAGGGCCGGCTGGAGAGAGGCCGGCTGGCGGCGTAATGTGGGTTAATGTGAGAAAGGGGGTGGGGGGGTGGGGGGATCTACAACCAGGCTTTTATGTTATTTACCGGAGCCTTACAACATCAGGTTTAGCGGCACTGAGCGCATTACTGGACATTCCACTCGCTAAGCTCCCCGCTTCCACTGGAACAAAGAGGGCAATCATCTTAATGTGAACAGCTATCGCCGGCCAGGTGGCCATGACGCTCTCTGAGTGAGAGAGAGAGAGACAAAGAAAGGGAAGGTGTGCAGGTATGTGTGTTTTCGCAGGTGCGTGTGAATATGTAAGACAGCCACGCAGCATTATTTATGTGTGTGTGTGTGTGTGTGTGTGTGTGTGTGGGTGTGTGAGCCTTTGTGTGGCTGCATTCAATCCAAAGGGAGCGCGAGCCAGAATCCCGGACAGATGACGGGCGTGGGAGTGAGAGATATGGGCCAAGAATTTTAGCTGCACGGAGATAATCCCATTCTACTGGCCGGTGGAGGATCTGAGGTCAGCTGTGCAGTGGTACCCTCTTTGATCCTGCTGCTCATCAAAGGCTGGGACTGCCGAGGTTTTAATAACAGGCTATTTAGCTCCACAGCCAGGCACAATCACTGGTCCAACATGGCAACCCCACGGAACAGTTAGAGAGGGGGAAGAAAAGGACATGTAACAAGCTTTTTAAACGAGCTCGCTTTGGGCTAGCAGACATTGGATCGGGGGGGCGGGGGGGGGGGGGGTTCTTTTCAG
>JAVQIZ010134194.1:0-20180 GCA_036023535.2 Galaxias brevipinnis | reverse complement strand
TATATATATATATATATATATACACACACATATATATACCTATATATATATGTATATATTTACTGGTGAGAGGGGACAACTATATGGTGCCTGCCCACAATAAACTTGCAAAACATATTCGATCTTTTTGTTTGTTTCTTATTTGTGTCTGTATGTTTATTGTTAATATGTGTGCTTTTTGCTTTAACCTCAGTTTGTTTGTTATTTCTGAACGTTTAGTTTCTGTGTGTAACCAATTTCAATTATAAAAAAAATTCTTTAAAAAATAAAATAAAATCTGGAAAAATTTACTTTTATTTTTCACTAGCAGTTTGGACGCCACTTCCTTGGCTTACTGGCGCTAACTTAACGGGAACTCAGCATGCTAGTGAGCTGGCTAACGTTTGTCTACTGTGAGAAACAAAGTTTACCAAATATTTTGTAGCTAGCTAATTGTCTGACTACAAAGACATTTTGAATAAATAGTTTTGAACAAAATGCCTGCAGTCCCCAAAGGAGATGGAATGCGGGGCCTTGCCGTGTTTATTTCCGACATCAGGAACTGTAAGTTTTGTGTTTGCTAATGTAATGTATGCTAACTTTAGATGGATAACATGACAGTTTGATAAGTGAACGTTAGCTTGCCTAAATTTTGTTGATACTAGCACTGGCAGTGGTGGCTTCCCCCTTTAAGGCTTTAGCCGCTAGCTCAAAAATATTTAGCTTGTAGGGTAAATTATTTGGTAAAGAGTTGCGTTAGGAACAAACACATATAATCAAGCACGTCAAGTGGTTATCTAAAACTGTTTCAGATTTGAAATATTATCTCTAAAGTTAATAAGGCGTGTTTTTATTTTATTAGCCGGAGCGCGATTGAATCTAGCTATGCCATGCAAAAAGGGCGTGGGTCATATCACTGCCAGGAAATAACCAGCGTTGTTGTAGCTAAATTCTAGAATTTCAAGTTAAATAAAAGGTATCTAAATTAATTCATTTCAGGCTTAAGTTGCCTAGATATGAAAGGTTTCTCTTAAACGATGGGCCTATGTGCATGCTATTCTGATCTGAATATGCAAACACAGGTCTTTGGGTTTTATTTTTGAGCTTTCACCCAAGCCAAGGTAAAGGAGGTCTGAAATTGTGAAAATATACCAAAGTTTCAGACCTAGTTCTCCTGTTAAGGCAAGAACGAGAACTATAGCTATATTTCCACTTGACTGGGCAATTCAAGACCATCTGTAGTGGTCTATTTCTTATACAAATGGTAAATTTTTTCCCCAATTTGGTCAATTTTAGTAGTTCCATTTTCCTCTATCAGGATGTACAGGATGAACCAAGCTAGGGATTGATGTCCTGTGCTTTGCATAACCAATAGTTAAAAGATATAGGTTCGTCCTTGCTCAGCACAGAACTTCCTCCCATTTAAAACACACACAACATATTGGCTGTGTAGGATTTGTGATTGTTGTCAACAAGCCTTGCTGTTTTGTTTTCTATCAACAGGTAAAAGCAAAGAAGCAGAGATTAAAAGGATAAACAAAGAGCTGGCAAACATTCGCTCCAAATTTAAAGGTCAGGACAAGGATTGAGGATACGGGTAGATCTAGCTGTTACTCTAGCCTCATGGTGACTTGGACCTACAGGTGTTATTTTAGACCACTGTTTATTTGTTTATGTCACGTTTTTGACCCCCACAGTTTGTGAACAAGATCTCTTCTCTCTCCCTCTCCATTCCACTCTGCTATTTCTGAATGTCACCAGTGTTTCCTCCACCACCTGTTCCACACTGACTAAAATTAGCTCTAGAATGAACCTGTCTTCCATACCGTGTGCCATCCTTCCCTCCCAGTGTACACTCATTTATTCCTGTTTTTGATACAGTGATCGAATGTTTGTGGCTTGTTCTGCTTAAGGGTATATAGGAAACTTAGTCTGCATGCAGCTGAGCAGTTTGTGTTTATTGAGGCAAAGCATGGTGCGTTTTTTGGATTACACTTTTAAAACACCCCCTCGGTTCTTTATGATGGGGTTGTTTTCATAAAGCTTGTATGCTCTATGGTGAAAGGCAATGTTTGGAGTAAGTAGTACTTGGATCGGATAACTTATTTAGACAAAATAATTAAGGCAAAATACTTTCAAACTGTTGATCAATTTAAAGTTGTTGCTGCTTACTAAGTAGGCTACTTAAACTGTAACTTGAGCATGACCAGCCTAGACTTCTAAAGCTGATCCTGGGGTGGTATTAAGACTAATGTCTTGACATTTTAACATATCTAATATTGCTGAACTGTAACTTAACATTGTAGAATGCTATAGCTATGCTCTGAGAAAGTGCTTACAGGGTGATGAAAGGTAGAGGGCATGGCAGGACAGGCAAAGAAAGACAAAATGGGTTGGGCAGTAGAAAGGACGATAGCAGCAGCAGCCTAGCAGGGGAAATGAGAATGAAAGAGAGATAGGGAGGGGAAGGCTGAGTCAGCACTTCTGGCAAGAACCTGTGGAATCCCAGTTCACCACAGACACTGGCTGACCCACCTTCCCACCACTTTCTCCAACGGTCTCTTTCTACAACACCCTTATGAACTGTGTTTAAGCGGGAGCAATACAGAAATACTTTTCTAGCATGTTTAAGATTTCATGGCCACTGACAATGTTTCTGTCTGATCCCTAGCCTATCTCTGACACTAAGCTTATTTGCATGGTGTGCAGATCTTGATGACTGGGTTAAGTTTGGCAGTGGGAACGTGAGGTCATGTGTGACCCCTCCCCAATAATCTTCCCCTGGGAGCTACACAAGATGTTCTTTTGGAATGCAGCCCACACACACACAGAGATAAAATGAAAACAGTACTCTACCTTAAGATGCTTAAAACTGTGTCTTAACTAATCCCAAAGCTACTCCTAATCCCAGTCATGGGACACACTGGGGGGTGAGATTTCAACCAGACACTTTCACACACTTGAAATGAAATTCCAGACAGGGAGGGACCTATTCTAACTCCCTTTCTACTCTTGCCCTACACTTTGTATCATGCTTGGGTCTGCATTTGGAGGTGACTAGTAATAACATTTTGGGTGATTGTGAGGCTACAGTCACTCAGAGAGCTGCCAGCTGCTTCCCGTTTCCCTGCTGACACTTGCTATAACTTAGTCTGGTCCACCCTGACAGTGATTTATTCCTTGCAACATAAGGTTTGAATAACGTCAATTCCGGTCACAAGGAACAAAGTGTTGCAAGGTCTTTTAACACAGCAAAATAATTTGCATGGGTTTCAGCAGCCCCGCTTGACCTCGTAGAGTAAATTAGGTCAGGTTGCAATACTGTAAATCCCAATCTCAAATGTACTATTTGGAACTAGAAGTATATGGGTGTGTCTAATTTATTTTTTGTGTGTGTGTGTGTGTGTGTGTGTGTGTGTGTGTGTGTGTGTGTGTGTGTGTGTGTGTGTGTGGTAGGAGACAAGGCTCTGGATGGCTACAGTAAGAAAAAGTATGTGTGCAAGCTGCTGTTTATATTTCTGCTGGGCCATGACATTGACTTTGGACACATGGAGGCAGTCAATCTCCTCAGCTCAAATAAGTACACTGAAAAACAGATTGTAAGTCGAAAAATGGGTACCCCACAGAATTACTTTTTTTTTCTTTATATATTTGAATGTTCAATAGAATTTATCATCTTACTTAAATGTGTAGTCAGAATAGTGTTCCTCAAGAGAGGGAACTATTGGACTGACAGCTATTGTGTATTTTAATGCTTCTGGTGCCCCTTTTGTTTTTAAGTCAAAACTAACATTGAGTACTTCCATAGGGTTACCTGTTCATCTCAGTGCTGGTTAACTCAAACAGTGACCTGATACGTCTGATCAATAATGGCCTGAAGAACGATCTGTCGAGCCGCAACCCCACCTTCATGAACCTGGCCTTGCACTGCATCGCCAATGTGGGCAGCCGAGAAATGGCAGAGGCCTTTGCTGCAGATATACCACGCATACTTGTTGCAGGGTAAGCCTGTAGAGCATGTGTGTGGGTGGATGGGCACGTGTGTTTTCTGAATAGCAAACAGAGCAAGAAAAAAATCTGTTAATTCGAAATGTATTGGACTTGATGACCTGTTGACACCATGGATTCATGTGTGGCCTTGCAGCTCTGTTTTTGTTGCTATGGGGACTAACAAAGTTGCGTTCTGCTGTGTTGTTCAGGGACACTATGGACAGTGTGAAACAGAGTGCAGCCCTCTGTCTGCTACGCCTCAACAGGACTTCACCCGACCTGGTGCCAATGGGAGAGTGGACTGCCAGGGTGGTTCACCTGCTCAACGACCAGCACCTGGCAAGTCAGAGGACAGGGCTGTTGGAGGGAGTTTGAGATTAAATGAAGTGGAAGGAATTATTCAAAAGGATACATTCCATAATCCTTTCTATTTTTTTTGTTTCTGGTGGTTACCTCATTGTAAAAGTGACAGCGCTTGTTGGCTGTTTCCTGTGTGTTGTTCTTCTCAGGGTGTAGTCACAGCAGCCACCAGTCTTATTGCCACTCTGGCTCAGAAGAGTCCTGATGACTTCAAAACCTCAGTCTCGTTGGCTGTGACCAGGCTCAGCAGGGTAAGGACCAGGGACTTAAGTAATGTTTAAGTACCCTCTAGTAATGTTATAATTTTTTCCCCTGTTATGATTTGTAGAGCTTTCTCTAACCTTTCTCTGACCCTGGAGGTAAACCTTACCGTGTGCTGTTTTTACTAGATTGTGACCTCAGCCTCTACAGACCTTCAAGACTACACTTACTACTTTGTGGCTGCACCATGGCTTTCTGTCAAGTTACTGCGTCTGCTACAGTGCTACCCCCCACCAGGTGTGTGCGTGCGTGCGTGCGTGCGTGCGTGCGTGCGTGCGTGCGTGCGTGCGTGCGTGCGTGCGTGCGTGCGTGCGTGCGTGTGTGTGCGTGCGCAGATACCACAGCAGTCTAAAGAGAGAATGCAGGCAGTTTTCACACCAGCAATCCTTTTGTTCTTTCCCTCTTTACTTCCTGCCTCCAAAAGAGGATGCATCGTTGCGGGGTCGTTTGACTGAGTGCCTGGAGACCATCCTAAACAAGGCTCAGGAACCACCCAAGTCTAAGAAGGTCCAGCACTCTAATGCCAAAAATGCAGTGCTGTTTGAAGCCATTGCACTCATCATACACCATGACAGGTAGGTGTTAGATGTAAACTTGTATACCAATTCTGATGTCATAATAATTATCAAAAAAAAAGCAGGCTCAAAGTATGTTTGTTTGTCTAGCGAGCCTACCTTACTGGTGCGAGCTTGTAATCAGCTGGGCCAGTTCCTGCAGCACAGAGAGACCAACCTGCGCTACCTGGCTCTGGAGAGCATGTGCACACTGGCCAGCTCTGAGTTCTCCCATGAGGCAGTCAAGACACACATAGACACGGTCATTAATGCTCTCAAGGTACATGCACATATAACTGCATGCAAGTGCAAACAAACTTATTTTTGGGTGTGTTTCTTCAATGGTTTCTGTTTTTACATGCATGAATACATCTGTATAACGTGTGTGTGTGTGTGTGTGTGTGTGTCATCTCCTCTCCGCAGACCGAGCGTGACGTGAGTGTGCGTCAGAGGGCGGTGGATCTGCTCTATGCCATGTGTGACCGCAGCAACTCCAAGCAGATCGTAGCCGAGATGCTGAGCTACCTGGAGACAGCAGACTACTCTATCAGAGAGGAGATAGTATGTTGTTTCACGCACACACACACACACACACACAGTTAAATAAAGTAAGACGATAGGATACATCGCTTACTCAACCCCTACTATTATCCAGTGTTGTCCCCACAATGCTGAACAACTTTAGATTTGAATCCCTGAAAAGTCTTTTGAGAGCCTATCCTTCCTGTTCTAACATGACCACATTTGTCGTCGTCGTCCACTCACTAGGTGTTAAAGGTGGCCATCCTGGCAGAAAAGTA
Source organism: Galaxias brevipinnis (assembly GCA_036023535.2). Taxonomy (NCBI): domain Eukaryota; kingdom Metazoa; phylum Chordata; class Actinopteri; order Galaxiiformes; family Galaxiidae; genus Galaxias; species Galaxias brevipinnis. The sequence goes on along the minus strand of JAVQIZ010134194.1, from coordinate 14,236 downwards.
TGCTGTGGACTACACCTGGTACGTTGACACCATCCTCAACCTCATCCGTTTTGCTGGGGACTACGTCAGTGAAGAGGTTTGGTACCGCGTGATCCAGATAGTCATAAACCGGGACGATGTCCAGGGTTACGCAGCCAAGACGGTCTTTGAGGTAAGGACGTCACTCCAGGGATTTCTATTGTTTATTGTTACGTCGTTTGCTAGTGCCCCCTTACCCCCCCCCCCTCTCTCTTCAGGCATTGCAGGCTCCAGCCTGTCACGAGAACTTAGTGAAGGTAGGGGGATACATCCTAGGAGAGTTTGGCAACCTGATCGCCGGCGACTCCCGCTCCAGGTGAGATCACTTACTGCAGCACGTCCGGTGAAGTGGCCATTTAGCAGGGGTTCTTTGCAGCCTTTTCAGTTTTCGGCGCCGGTCAAGCTTTTATTTAAAAAAATTTATATAGAATCCATGAAATGCTCAGTGAAGGCATTGGCAGAATGTATATTTGATAACACAGTTAACGTATTAGCACATCATGTTATTTGTGAAATGCCACAACACTTAAGCCATTAACCATATCAAGTATATCCACCCTCCTAATCCTATACGTTTGTGTTTCTCTGCCCAGTCCCCTGATCCAGTTCAACCTGCTTCACTCCAAGTTCCACCTGTGCTCGGTGCCCACGCGGGCCCTGCTCCTCTCGGCCTACATCAAGTTCATCAACCTGTTCCCGGAGGTGAAGGGCACCATCCAGGAGGTGCTGCGCTCCGACAGCCAGCTCCGCAACGCAGACGTGGAGCTGCAGCAGAGGGCGGTGGAGTACCTCCGGCTGAGCTGCATCGCCAGCACAGACATACTGGTAGAGCTTTTATGGGTATTATGTACACACTCACTAACACAGGAGTAGCGTAGCGGTATGAGTAAATGGTAATGGTCAGTCTGGTCATTGTTGACAGAGACTTCGCTCGCCCCCTTGACTTTCAGCTCCCATTCACAGCTGCTCTCTCTCCTTGTCACCAGGCTACAGTGCTGGAGGAGATGCCTCCGTTTCCAGAAAGAGAGTCGTCCATTTTGGCCAAGTTGAAGAGGAAGAAGGGACCGGGAACGGTGCCTGATATAGATGAAGCACGCAAAGAGAGGGAGAAAGACAGAGAGCGCAGTAACCTGAATGGAGGAACAGAACACAGCAACAGCACCGCCGCCAGTAACAAGGTAAGCTTACAACAGCCCTACTCAACTGTACATTACTATTACATCACCCCGCCCCACCACAGTCTCCAGTGTTTGACTTATTGGTCATACCTCAAGCAGCACATCCTGTTGATATTTGAATTTCCTGAATTAAATTTTTTCTTATTCATTCCTTGGATTTCTTATCTTTTCATATTTTCATGTCTTTGGGGTTCTTGCTGTCTGCATAGTAAATTCTGTGGTTCCTCCCACTCTCTTATCTTCGCCTGCCTTCTTTATGTATCTGTCTTTCCTTAATCGTTCTCCTCAATTCTTTTTCTCCTCCTCTGTCCTCTTTCCTCCTTTACCCCCCCCCCCCTGCCCATCATGGCTTCGTCTTCTCTGCGGCACCCTCTAGCTGTCTTCTTCCTCGTTTGCTGGTGACCTCCTGGCCCCGGCCCTTCTTCCCACCAACAGACCCCGCCCTGTTTCCTCCTCCTCTCTGTTGCAGCCCATCCTCACCCACTCCGCTGCTCCCATGATGCTCTCTGCTGTGACCGAAACTCAGGTTAAGGCTTGGCGTGCTGGGGCTGCTGTGTGTCACTGTCTAACTGCTGTGCTCAGAAGGATGTGTTAATGGGAGGGGTTGGAGCGAGCTTGCGTCCGCTCCAGCGGAGTCATAAAAAGCATCATCTCTACTGAATACTTTGACCCCATGCTTTTGCTGTGTGTTTCCATGTATGGCTCTAGAATCCTTGTATGATTCTATTATGAGGATCTGGGGCTCTGGTCACTTACCGTGCATGCAGGTCCTCAGCCTAACATTGTTATCCTATCAAAGCTGCTGTCTGGATAGACAGTACAGTACAGGACAGGGATGTGCTATTGTGGGAACCTTGGCTATCTGGGCTGAATGAGCATGGTTAGAATAGTTGATCAGTAATCAGACAAACTGCTGGGTCCATCGTTGGCATCAATGGAAGGCTATATTTTAGCTTAATATGAGGTGGCAGAGCCAGTGACATTTACCAAACAAGGTTTGGGTTGTATAATTTCATATGGACTCAGGACTGGTCAAGTATTCACCATTATTTTTTTCAACCTTTGGCATTATTATGTGGCAATAATATTTTCTCATTGTGTGAACCCATTTGGTTTGATGGCAGAAAGTAAGATTAACTTGAAAACGAACCTCTTTTAACATGTACGAGGGAATAGGAATTGAGAATTGAAAATAACTAAAACGGTTCAGTGCTCTCTTTTGATCATTTTCATCATAAAATAAATATTTGCAGCATAGTTATAATAGTATTATTTATAATAGTTGTAACACAATATAGAAATATTTATCAGATAAATCATGATTATTTCTCTGAAATGGGTTTATTTTTTCACATCGATCAGCAGTGTTTTTGAATGTGTTTTTTTTTGTTTGAGCTGTATGGTTGTATGTTTCCCAGGTGTCTCCCTCCATCTCCAATGACCTGCTGGGTCTCAGCCCCGCACCCTCTGCAGGAGCCAGCCTGCTAGTGGACGTATTCTCTGACAACCTCGTCCTGGGACCTGCTTCTGGGATTCCCCACGGAGACATGCCCGCCCCTCCTGTGGCCGACGAAAACTTTACCAGGTGAAAGATTGAACGCATGACAATATTGCCGTTATTGTTAAAGAAAAAAAAAAATATATATATATATATATATATATCATGGTCTCAATTGAGACTGTTGAGTCTAGTGTATTTGTTTGTGTGTGTGTACCTTTGCATGGGTTTGTGTTTGACTTCTAGGTTTGCCTGTGTTTGACTTCCAGGTTTGTCTGTAAAAACAATGGAGTCCTTTATGAGAACCAGCTCCTGCAGATCGGCCTGAAGTCTGAGTACAGGCGGAACCTGGGTGAGCTTGTAGTTCTCTAGAGATGGACAAATTCATTGGTTAAGAATATATAATCATTGCGCAGGGTTCCGAAGTGATAAACAAAAAGTTGATTTCATGTGATGAGAATGAAATCTTTCCGTTGAATGACGTGCCTTTCAAATTAGACTATTCATTATTTAGATGAGTGTTGCCTTATGTGGGTGTCCTGTCCCCTTATTTTCCTCCAGGTCGTATGTATGTGTTTTTTGGCAACAAGACATCAACCCAGTTTCTCAGCTTCTCTTCAACTGTGGTCTGTGCGGATACTCTTGCCACTGATATCCTTTCAAAGTCAAGTTAACAAGGTTTAAGTGCCTTACAGAAAGAAGATCCACTTCTGCCTAAGTGATTCTGTGTGATATTTTGCTGTGTGTAGTGTGGTGCTGTGTATATGTCCATGTTGTGTCCTTAATCCGGCCCCTCACAGCTGAGTGTCACTGCCAAGCCGGCAGACTCTACAGTGGAGGGAGGGGCTCAGCTCCAACAAATCCTCAATATTGAGTGTATGTGTGACTTTAAAGACGCTCCTGTACTCAACATACAGTTCAGGTCAGCAACTAGCCCATGAACCCTCATTTTGCGTTAACCAAATGACTTTTGTACTCATGTGGTTTATGATAGGGAGGGATTTGGCTCTGGATTTCCAAGCATATGTGCATGACAGCATTGATGTGCTTGTGTGTTTGCTTACATGTGTCTGAATCCACAGGTATGGGGGAATACTGCAGAACATTGCAGTCAAGCTTCCTGTCACGCTCAATAAGTTCTTTCAGCCTACAGAGATGACATCACAAGATTTCTTCCAGCGTTGGAAACAGCTTGGAGCGTAAGATATGTCTTTCTTTTTATACCCCTATGCCTATTAGGCTTATTATTGTAATTTTTCATGGATATTTACTTCTAACACTACATTTTGGCATTATGGCTACAAACTATAAATCTCACCTCCATATACTGTAGTGTTATAGTTAAAGCAACTATAGGCAACTTTTTTATATTAATGTAATATCAATACATTTCTTCTGATGGCACATTGTAATGTCTATGGGAGAATGAAAAATCACGGTTCAGATCAGTCCTCTTGAAGCCTCAATATTTAACACAAATTTTGTTTGCCACTGGGTACTATCTCCCGCGAAACTTAGACAAATTGCTTTATGGCACAAGGAAGTACCTCACTAATTCAGGAAGAGATGCTCATATTTGTGGTATAGTTGTCGATCGTGCTAGCAATATGCAATGACCGCGAACATGCTGTAGGTCTCCTTTGCGTCAGTTAGGGGAAATAATTACACCAAGCAAACAGTAGGGGTCGCCAAAAGCACCTACTATAGGAAACTGCCTCTAGCAGCTTTATTGTAAATGTTGTAGTGTATCAACTATCAAATTATAACTAACAATTGACACAAAATGTCACCAAGTGGGTACTCTCTGTTTTATTGGTATAAACAAACACCTGCCTACTAATGGTTTCATGAAACTTTGATCTAGCTCAACTCTGTGCAATGCAGCAAACGCTAAATTTCCCCTGTCAAATATTTTCTCATATAACAGTTAATTTGAGTCTGTACACATTCAGTTCTATATAACGTGATAAGACTTATGAGACACTCAAATCAATATTGATATGAAGAGTTTGTTCAGTCATAACCGGGCTGATGTGCCAACAAATATTTTCAGACAAAACAGTCAATGTTTACAGAGGATCTTTCAATATTGTCAAGTCTATATGTACTTGGCATGCAGTTTGTCACACCCTCTGTCTCATCAATATTTCACATTGAAATATCAAATAACTACTTTGATTATATTAAACTGACATGATAGTTCTATGATAAATAAAGGTTTGTTCTTGTACCTACCATCTACTAGATTTCCTCTGTTTGAGGAATATTGTTAAAAATAATTAAAGCAAAATCAGACACACAGATACATTGCTATGCTGTGATTATACCAATGTGTGGTGCGACCACAGACACAAGACAAGCTTTAAAAATCCTGACCAGTGTGGTTGAGTACCTAATTTAGCTTGAGTCCGCCAGTCAAAGCTTTGTTTACTAAGTTACTAAGTTGGGAAATGGTGTGCCGGAAAGTTTGTATTGTCGGGTGATGGTAAACTACCTAGAAAAACTAAAAGTTTTATGTTACGAACTTGACCTTTTAGTGTGTGGAAATGTTGCATTCGATTATTCTTTTGTAAGTGAAAATAATTCAAGTTATTATAATCTTGAAATAATATGGCTATTCTCATCTTGGCCATGTGTTAAAGTAACTGGTTTAGAATTTAAAAAATGCAGTTAATGTCCTGCTTTTCTCTGTAGTCCTCAGCAAGAGGTACAGAAGATCTTCAAAGCCCAAAACCCAATGGACACTGAGGTTACTAAAGCCAAGGTATGATCCTCTACATCTTTTTTAGTGGGCTTTTAATATAAAACGATCCCCCGCCCCAAGTTTGTGTGTATGTGTGTGTGTGTAGATTATTGGATTTGGTGCCGCTCTGCTGGATGGGGTGGACCCCAACCCTTCTAACTTTGTGGGGGCTGGAGTCATTCACACAAAGACGACTCAGGTGGGCTGTCTGCTCAGACTGGAACCCAACGGACAGGCACAGGTAAACACACACACACACACACTCTCACACACACACACACACACACACACACCTCGGACTGAAAAGGACTCCTGATTACACGTGTGCTTTTCTCCCTTCTCCAGATGTACCGACTGACCCTGCGCACCAGCAGAGACACAGTGTCCCAGAGGCTGTGTGACTTGCTCTCTGAACAGTTCTAACCGCACTCATTCTCTCTCTCTCTCTCACACACACACACACACACACACACACACACCTTGCATTACGCAGGACACCAAACACCCATGCACTCTTCGTCACTCCTTCTCAGCCCTTCTGCTTACACAGTATCATTCTGTCCTGTTGTTACACTTACAGTTTGTACACCTCCACACACAAGCCTTTAAACTCCCCCATATAACCATGATACTCCCTCCTATCTGTGTCACTTAGATTGGACTTGATGCAATGTACAGTGTAAATTCTTTTTTTATATATATTTTACGTATTATAAATGTATATGGAAAGTCATTTTCCACACAGCTTTACTAATATGTTACTGCTTTATACTTTCCTTGTACTGTGCGGTATGTCTGTGTGCACATCCAGTTTAAAGGAAGAGCCCAGTTCTCTCCTTGCATCCCTTGTTTTTTTGGTACTTGAACACTATGTATTTTATCTCTACTTACTTATCTCTCATGCCAATGAGCTTCAGGACAGGGAGGTGAGACCTCATCTATAGCAGCGGGGGGTGTTCAAAGAAGATTCGCACATCTTTTAAAGCGATCAGACCCAAGTTTGGCACGTCATCCAGTTTTCTCTTGCATATTTTGACTCTGCCAGCCTAACACCCCAGTTTACATTCTTCCCTTTATGGCCTCAACTACCAAAGCTTTTCAAGGCAATTTTCCCTTCAGGATAATTACAGCCTATTTGGACAGGCCTTGTAAGGAGTCGCAGCAGGGTGTAGTCTGTTGTTTCTATCGCTCATGCCATGTTGCCTTGTGGAGCGTTTACCAACCGCTAATCTGCTCTAGGTCAGTGTAGCGCTTTGCTTTTACATCTTCCCTGAAGGGCGTGTCTCTTGTTGCCAAAGAACTAGCACGCTGCTCAGCCTCTCCGTGCCTTTAACTAAGCCAAGTCACAACCCTGTTACACCATCTATACTATAGCAGCAGTAGAGGGCAGTAACCCCAGCATAGCGTCATTCTTGTAGCGCCGTCACTGCCATTGGCCTCTTGGTGCCTTCTAGTAAGATGGGCTGTTGCTCGAACATGTATGTACTGCCAAACCTGCTCCCAATCATACTACGGGTGTTGCCAAATAAAGTACATTTTGTCACTTTTACCTGGTGTGGCATGTTGTTTTTTATTATATAATTCATCTCCTCCCTTTACACTCAGTGTCCAAAACCCATGCACATTCACTTGAATGTTAACATTTTAAATATTAAGCCTTGGATAGGCTTCAGTATGTTCAGAAGTGTGGTCCTCACATGCACCAAACCCTGGCAGCATATCACCGCTACACTCATTCACCTACACTGGCCCCCACTTACGTCTTGTGTTACCTTCAAAAGCCTCCTAACTTACAAGTCCCTCCGCCTTAACCCCACAATTCCTTTCAGACCTCCTACACTCCTACATGCCCTCCTGGAATCTTTGGTCTGCTGACATGGGACTTCTGTTCATCCGTCTGGGGACTGAGCATTCCATGTGGCACGCCCTACCTTTTGGAACTCCCTCCCAATGCCATGAAGATCCAAAAGGCAGAGTCCCTAGAAACATTTAAAGGGCACCTAAAAATTTACCTGTTTTGTCATAGGTTTGACTACTGACTGGACTTTTGAATTTGATTACCTATTACTTCATATTCATTGTTTTAACTATAATACTTCCTTTTATTTGTAAAGTGTCCTTGGCTGTGCTCATTAAAGTTGTTATCATTGACTTATTTAAAAATATATTTATAGTCTATTCAATTAGATCAAGCAAATGATCCAAAAGCAGAGCGGTGAATTAAGTTTGGGAACCACTCGCTCTACTATTGTTTCTCATGTGTTCCCTCTATCTCAGTTTTTCTTTCTTTCTTGTTTTCTCTGCCTGTAGATGGCGTACTGGAAACATGAGAGAATGTCATGATGTTTAAAGGCGGCCATAGTCTAGAATATTCTGGCACACTTTGCTCAACTTGATTTCTGTTTGTGCGTTTTCTTTCATTTTTAATGATTGAAAAAAAAGCCTTTAGATATTAAGAACTTGTTTTGCAAACTCCCGTTTCTTTCCACATACCTGATGAAATCATTCATTTAATAACTTTTGCTGTACGAGACAATCATATAACCTACAAAATGAGATAGGAATAGCCTTAGGATATACATTTTAAAATCAGAAACTGTTTTTCTATCTTTCTTTGTGTTGTTTTCTTACATATGTTTATGGATTATCTAATCTACCTTGTCCTGTGAGTGGAGTTGGCATGACGAGATGAAAGGCGCTCCGCCCTTCCCGGACCTGGGTGTGAACCACTTGTGAGCAGCAACTACACACTACATCTATGTGCACACGAACAGCTCAGTAATGGTCACCTATCATTCCTCCTATAGCTCCCAGTGTACCTTTCCCCTCACTTTGTGATTATTAAATATCCCAAATTGAACTGGAAAGAGAAAATATGGATATCTTCACCAATATTCTAAATAGTTTTGTTATTTTTTCTCTCTATTAGGTGCTCTCATCCAATTTAATTTGAGAAGGAAAGCATCACTTATTCTCCCCTGTCCTCCCTATTATCTAAACTACTCTTTTACACCAGCCTTCCCTCTGTGACTCTGACCATACCACCTCTCCCTCTAGTGCACCACTGTGCCCCGCTTTTCTTTCCCTGCCCAGCACTCCTATTAGTCAAACAGCAGCAAACAGCAGCCCAACCTCAAAGCTATCAGCCTCTTCTGATAGATCGAGATAAGGCTTGATACACTACACTTATCACACCTGTACACTTGTCATACACACCTGCACTAACATTGGCTTACATCACAAAACATCGTCCAATCACTTGCTCCTACTCTATGTAGAATAGCTGAATAGCTATTGATATGTTCACAGGACAGCATACCAATACTATGGGTTAAAGGCTGCAGATTAAGATCAGATTTGAGTAAAGTAGCGAGTTTTGAGATGTTGTCCATATTGTAATATATATTTATATATACATATATAGTATTTATATTACAATATATATATATATATAAGGAACTGACATGGATTTTATGAGTGACTAATGGAGGTTATAGTGTATAGATCAAAACTACTTCTAATAAGTTATATACATGCATGGTAGTAAAATTAAGTAAAATAGAAAAAAATCATAATTCAGCTTTCTATTGTACGGCCTTGAGATGGTGATCTGGGTATATCCTCTTTAAAAGTGTATTTAAAAGGTTGACCAGATTGTTTGGTTTGCAGATATTCATGTGATCAAAGCTCCAAATTAATTTCTTCGATATGGAACTATTTTGTGACCTAAACTAAGGGACCAACCTTATAATTAATGGTTAGTTAAAGGAGATGAATAAATGTTGGATTGTACTGTGATCTAATCGTGTGTCATTTGTGATTGATACAGAAAAGGTTAGTGCAATAATCACACCCATGGTTGTGATGCTGTGAATCGCCTTTCCCTCTTTTTGTACTTTGCAATCATCTGCTTGGACAGTTTGGCAAAAGTGACACTAATGCGCAGTTCCTGCTCATTTTGTTTGTGTAACATTGATTTGATTATTTACCTTGGAAGATATTCACTTGATACACAGGATATGTCATATGACTCGATGCAAATACACAGAGCCTGATTTACTTGAATGGATACGTTTTGGGATGCTTCAATATTGAAGGATATGGTATATGGCATATGATATTTAAAAAAATGCCATGACATTTTTCTTCACATTTCATTGTAATTTGTTTCTTCAACTTCTCTTTCTTATTGGAAGCACATCTCAATAATTCAAATCAATTATTCCACATCACATTTGTTTTAATTTTGCTCCCAAATTAATTTGATGCTGTCTAAGGCATGCTGAGCATTTGATGAGCCATGAACTGCATTCTCTAAGATGCTTTTGGCAAACTGTGCACGTAGAGAGCGAGGCTGCATCTCCTTAGCCTCTTCTGGGTTAGTTGGACCCATCATTTCCCTCCATTCAGCAATGGCATTTTCTTTGCTCAGGACCATTATAACAGATGGACCCTGTGACATGTAGTCAACCAGGCTATTGTAAAAGTCCTTCCCCTTGTGCTCTTTATAAAATTCTTCTGCCATCTCTCGTGTAAGCTTTGTCTCTTTGATTTGTGATATGCTAAACCCAGCTTGTTTGATGCGATTGATGATGGTATCTTTGTGTTCTTGTGAGCTGTCAGGTTTGATTACAGCCAGGGTTTGTTCACTGGGGAAGAAGTGTGAGAGCTCTCTCTGAGCTTCTTCTGGGGAATTGCTTCCATGAAGCTGGTTGATTGGCACCTCGTCGATGGCAAACTTGGCCCTGAGACATTCTGGAGATGTTGCCTTGGCTTCATCCAAAACTTTTGGACCCAGTAAACCTCTCCAATGTTGGATAGCATCTTCTCGAGTCAAAGCCAACGCTAACGCTGGACCACTAGACATTTGGTTTACAAGACTAGAGAAGTAGTCTTTATCCCCATGCTCTTTATAAAACTCTTTAGCCTGCTCCTCAGAAAATGTTACCTCCTTTTGCATGGCAATTTTAAACCCTGAATCATGGATTGCCTTTAAAATCGCCTCTTTATTTTCTCCCAGTAGGCCGGGACGAATGAGAGCCAGTGTCTTTTGAATCGTTGTGCCGGAGGCCATCTTTTCTCTTAGTGTGTCCGATGTGATGTCATAGGTTGGAAAGAAGAAAGCTAGTTGTCTGCAGGCCATCTCTGTGCCGTCTGATGGGTCCAAATCCGCTAAAGGGACATCATTAGAGCTCTTCTTTGGTTTGATAAGCTCTGCATGTGTAGGGTCTATGATATTCGACAATGAAGCAGACTTGTTGCCATCTTGGTTAGTTCCCTTAGAAAAAATTATGGCATGAACAGGTCCACTTGACATGCTTTTTAAAAACTCTTCACTTTTCCCTTTGTAAAAATCCAGAATCTGTTGTTCATTTAATAATCGCTTGTCCTGTGCTACAACTGAATAACCAGCTTCTGAAACTTTTTGGGTGATTTCTTCAACTTGACCTGCTGCGACAGCATTTGGCTTTATGATGACCACATAGTATTTCCCATCCTCTTCTAGTTCCATGCTTTTATTTTCTATTTGAGAAGACTTCTTTTTGGCTGGCTCGTTGACTTCTAAATAGACTTTTGTGACTTCATGTACATATTTTGAGCCTAGTTCTTGTTTCTTTTTCTCCTGCTCCAACAGGTCAGCAATAGTTCTCAGCAGCAGAGGTCCATTAACTCCTTTTACTATTGACACTATCTTACCTCCTGAGTAGAACACAAAAGCTGGCTGACATTTCCCTCTCAGTGACACTAACTCCTGAAGTGAGTCTGATGGTGCGACAGCAAAGCGTAGTAAATCATCTGCATATTCTGTCCTTAGTTTCTTGAAGATGTTCAGAACGGCTTTGCATGGCCCACACCATTCTTGGTACACATCTATAACAAGCAGCCCAGGACCTGACACTGCTTCTTCCCACTGTTCTTGAGTTGTAATCTCGATTTGAATTTGGATTTCCTTTTTCCTTCCTGCCATTCTTTCATATACCTACTTGAACTAGCTACCTTTGAAAATAGATAGCATAAGACACCACTAGCTTTACCTAGGCTTAACAAATACTTAACTAAGAGTTAAATGATGCACTCTTTTCCATTGTGACATAAGCTTTCAGCCTCATGCAGTGAAGAAAAATGTGTGGGCAAGAAAGCTAAAGGCATCATTTGACTGAAGATTCCAATGTCAGTTGTGTTGGGCATTTTAAATTTGTTGTATCATAACATTCTATAGTTTAACCATTATGTGAGGAAGTGCTGAAAATATTGAGATGGTGTGGTCAATACAACAACAGCAAAAAGGGAAAAAAAGTTTGACATTATTCACAAACACTAACACAAAACACAGCACTAGCTCCCTTGTTTTACCTCGATTGGTTTCACTAATAGTTATGTCAAGGCAAACTACACTGTGCTGCCACCATGCCCAGGGCATCCACTATCTAGAGGTGAAGAGGCCACTGGTCTAGCTTCCTTAGCTTGGGAGTAGGCTACATCATTATGCAATGCAATGCTAATCACCAGAACCCCTAATATTAACTAGAAATCTTAATAATTATAGTTTTATTTATATAGCGCCTTTCAAATCAGGGTTGCAAGGTGCTTTACAGTAAAAATAGCAGTAAAAAATTAAATGTAATTAAAACACTAAAATCACACAGTAAAATCGGGTAAAAATAGCTAAAATAAACTAAAAATAAACTAAAAACCAAATTTGAAAGGCGGCGGTTAAGAGAAGGCTAAGATCAAAGTGAGTTTTAAGAAGTGATTTAAAGAGGAAGCAAGAAAGGATGTTTGTTTGTCAATATTTCATACTACTATATGGACAGGTTGTTGATTAATTGTCTAACAATGGAAAAGTTCAGATATTTGATTAAATTGCATAGTGTGTGTGGAGTTATTGCCACATTTCTACATTCAGGGCTCACTGTAAAAAAAAAAAAATTATGCTCCTCTTCATGCTTAGTTGATTTAGTTTTAGGTTTACATATTTCATTGTGTCTAATTTTTACTTCACTTAAATGCACAATGAAAACAATGCTATAAGAATTAAGAAAATATTGTATGTATCCTTTATTTAACCGGCCGAGTTCCATTGAGATGAATATATCTTTTACAAGAACGAAAACGTCAGCATAAAACATTAGAACAGATGTAAAACAATAAAAACAAGCAACATAAACATTAAAACGATAAAGCAGTCTCAGTCAAAAGTACACAGCCACAGCTTTTACGCGGCCATGACTTTTACACCAAATTCCAGCTCTATTGGGCATAATAGCTCTAAGCATTTTATTTTTTTCAAAAACAGGTGGGGCGAGGTACAGTAAAAAGCAGCAAATCATTTAAACAAAGTTTATAAGTCAGAATGATGGGTAAGAAACTTGCCATTACATACAAAATGCAATGCACTATGAAAAATTTTACCAATGTCCTGCAACACACTCTGTAATGCATGCATATGTATGCAGTCTCCATAGCCAATCATGGGTAATAAAAAACAAAAATAAAGCCAATTTCTACCTGGCCAAAAATGTAAGACAAGCTCTGTTTCTAAAATAAAAGCTAACCTTTATCCAAAGTTTCTTTACAAGCGTGTTAATATACAAAGAAAAATTATGTTTGTCATCAAGACAAATGCCTAGATATTTATAACATGGTGTAACACACTCAAGACCTCTTCCATTTACAGTAGAAATACTGAGGTCTGCTGGAAGGCTGTAAAGGGGATCTTGAGAAACACATCATCTTTTTTATCATTTAAAATCAATTTGATTTTAAATAAAGGTTGTCAACGGTCACTCAGAATATAAAGGAAGGTGGAAAGAAATCTAAGCAATGTGTGTCTATGGCCACAATTTAACATTTTCCAGACACAAAGCAACAAAACAAAGTGGGAGGGCTAGCTGGAGCTATTTGTGTTTTGCTCTCAACCCAGTTCCTTCTTTACATCGCATTTTTGGTCACTAGAGTGCTCATATTGGAAATTGCACAATATATTTTATAACGACATATCCCAAGTAATTCAAAAATGTTTAATAATAGTCTATACTGTTCATTCAAAAGTTTTATTTGGTATGTGTATATACACAGTATGGATGATTTATTTGGACACATTTTTTTTTATGTACACACTAAACCAGACAACTATATGTAAGTAAGACGTACTACAAGTAAGTATGTTATACCTCATGATTGCTAACACTTTGTTTTTTACATATAAATAAATTTGATCTATTACTAGATAGCTGGCATACACTGCTTTCTTATTTCAAGCTCAAGGAGACTTAAACAATATTAAGGCCCTATATTAAGCCTTTTGATTGGCTATCTTAGTGTACTGTACTTGGGTACAGGAATTATTATGTGAAGGCAAATTTTTTTCTCAGCTAATTTTAGTTTGTTTAATCAAATATGACACAATAAGATGGTTAATTGAATCACTGTGTAAGTATAGCATTTAGTGTATGTTAATCAGAGCTTAATAACATTGGTATCGCACCACTACATATTATATATCACTTAGTTATGTTTTAAACAGTTTACGACACCAGGAGAAGGTCTACAGATCCTGCTAAAATAGGCGTATGTCTGACTAAGTGGGGCAGTGCCACACGAACAAGGCCCACTGGCTCGTGACCAGACAAAATCACCAGGGAGACCAATTCAACAAAGTTTGAACACTCAAAGTGTCATTAGAGTTGGAATGATGATGTCACTGCTACACCTAGAATCGAAAAGGTAAGATGGGCGGAGGGGGGGGGGGGGGGGGGGTATTCTTGTGACTAAAAAAAATTTTTGTATTAGGGTGGA
>JAVQIZ010134179.1:0-56537 GCA_036023535.2 Galaxias brevipinnis | reverse complement strand
GAGCGAGAGAGAGAGAGAGAGAGAGACACACCTAGGAACTCCGTTAAGAGAATGAAAGGGAAAAAAGACCAGCAGAGACGCTTATCTCTGAAAGGATTCTGCTACCCAAACGGGTCAGATGAATAAAGAGGTTTTAACCTAATTTTTCAACCACCACCCATCACCACACTGCAACCGACCAAATAGCAAGGGGCTAAAAATAAAAGAGCAATTAATCCACTTTTAAGTAGGAAGTGTATATTGCCGTATTTGAATCAGACGGTAGGTTTACCACTGAACATTGAGTCTGTGGGCCTGCGATTCCAGTCAGAATTTAAATATGATGGCAATTCAAAACCTGTGCCATGAATTAATTAAAAAAACATGTCAGCTTAATGTTTGTTTTTTTATCAGATTAAGATCTAAAATTGTCAACCACCGTTTTGCCAGTTATTCTATTTGTTTGGTAAATTTTAATCTGTGAGAAAATAAGGGGCGCGAAATTGAACTAGCACTTTTTTTCTTTTTTTGAACTAGAACCTATTATTGGCTTCAAAGATTCCATCCCAGGGCCAGAGCGCCCCCTACTGGATTAAGACACCATGCTGTCAGCAGTAGTTACACTGACTTCAAATCATATGTTGAAATCAGTGAGCTACAGTCAAAATCTCATATTTTGACATACAGGTGGTGCATGACGAGTCTACATAAAGAAAACACAGGAATCTATTCCTATTCCTAGCCTACTTGCATACTGTTTTACTTTGTTTTACTATGTGGATCTATGTGGTAGTGAAGCCGAAATGCAATGCAGAGCTTGCAAGATCAGGCTGGACCGGCATTATTGTGACATTGTTCAAACATTCAAGCATCTACAATTTTTAAAAAAAAGCCATTTGCGAAATCAATGATACCTAACTTTGTATGATTTTCTTCCCCGGTATCAGACTGTAGAAAAGAGCAAATTGATATACGGCTTCGTGACTGAAAGAGTCTGTCCATGCAGACATTGTACTCTTTAACAAATGAAAGCACATTGTCTGACCATTATAAACGAGACTGTGACATGCTCTGCTGGGGAAAACGCACCACTGGCCAATTTATTTGAAGCTCATTGAACAAACAAACAAAAAAGGAAATTATCGCATTTTCCCAGATAAATTCATTATTTATCGTATTACACTGGGAAAACAACAGTTGCCAACAAACAAAAATGCAGATGGTCATCGCAAATCAATGAACCAAAGATGTTTTCATGACAAATGATTATAGAGCTGTAACTAATGTTCTGTCGTCTAATTTACTTCCATCCCCTCCCTCTATTCCACTGGAAACACTATATGTTGTCAGACATTTTGTTTTGCAATGCCATCAGTTTGAAAAAGTACAGTACGTATTTTGACATCTGTATAGTAATTTTGGCACAGATCAACCAAACAGATAGCACTTTCAAGACATGCTTCCAACCAAATCTTTTATCTGAGACATGGATTGTTATGAAACCATAAAATATGTATAAGATGCATATGTTTCAGACCTGTCCAAACTTCAAGTCTGCCTTGTTTGGTAAAGCTTAATTAGTAAAACAAAGTAAAACCCAATGTTCCAAAAAGAAACGTTCTAGAAATAACGCTTCCCCCTTTTCCCCTGATACGATAGAGGTCTGAGTCACTCTCACTGCTCTTCGCCAACCCTGCATTGATAATAAGCGCTTCTCTTCCTTTGGTTTACCTTGTCTGACTTAAGATTCGGTCTCTGTGATTGGCTCCCGACTCTCTTCCTGCTCCTTTGAAACAGAGCCTGTGCCTGGAGTATATTGGATTCGATTCATTATGGTGACGTTGGGATTGAGGCACCTCTCACACTGCTGGCACATGGATATCACACCTTAGTGAAGGAGCAGTCAGCTTCGACCTGGTTTCGAATGGTGCAAGTCATAGTTTACATGGATAAATATCTCTATGAATCATGAATAGAAATGTCTATCACACATCATTTGCCACTAAGCAGGCACGAATAAGTTCTTCTCCTCTTCTCATCTTCTTGTTCATCACAGTGCTGACCTTCATCTCCCCGTCTTTCATGTTCACCAGGCTCTGGGATCTCATCATCTCTTGCTGCTGCAGTGTTCCTCAGCTTGCACGAACCTCCGTCTGTCAAGGAAGTTCTAGTCATGAAACAGTATAGTTATACAAGACATGCTCATGAATTGAATACAGAATCCTTGTAGGTCTAAGGGAAAAAATATACTTGAAAGAAATCATGACAGTCGTCTTACAGCTTAAGTAATGCATCTTGAGTCTATGTAGAATAAAGTATTTGGGATTGAAGTAGGGACATCTACGTAGTAGCATAGCCTCACTGAAATATTTAGCTTTCCAGTTGTGACGTGGGCCTGAATCTTCTACTGATTTCGCTGCATTCACTGGTTCAGAAAAGAAAAAAAATTGGGAACAGCTTCATTAAAATGACAAGGAAACTAAGCTGAAGTGCTCTACACTGGTTATTTGTGATAGCAATGATTGCTAGTTGATTTGCCTACTCTAGTTGAAAGGACTACATCTGTTTGTCCCTTGGGACAAAGCAATTTGTTAAATTAGGTTACGGTAATGTACTGTATAGGCTTTGCATAGTAATCAGGTGGTTGTATTTGTACGCTTTAGACAATTCGATTTCTTTGACTTAAGAGAGATGGTTTTCAGTACAATACCCTAGATAGATTTAATTCTGATTCAATTTCCTTCCATAGTATGCATTGTGAACCTCAAACCTGGATTTGTATTTAATTGCCTGAAAGGGAAAGACAGACTTTGAACCATAACACCATTTATTTTTGTGATTGTTATTTACTCTTCACAATCAAGGCGGCTTGACTGACAGGTCTCTGAGGAGAAGCTAGTCACATTTAAAATAGCTGATTTTGTTGTTGGTGTGTATTTACAGTTTATGAAAAAGCACACACACTTCTTGAAAGTGTTATTCAAATATAGAATATTGGCCTATCCTATATTTAAGATGTTGCACTTTCAAAATGTGGGCAATTTTTGACAAATAAATGTAACCTCGTTGCATTGCCCGGAGTTGCAAGAGACAGACCGCTGATTAAGAAGTACATCAGCACTTTGTCAGAAAACAATCACAGGTGTGAATGTGATGCTTCAACCCTGCCGGAAACAAGCACAGCTTTCATTTCCAGCTAGTTCTCTCTAGCCTCTTGCCAAAAAAAAGTGAGATATAAAACATTTGAAGGAAAGGTGTGTGTGAGTACCCTCACTTAACCCAAGTAGTTTTATTCCACTTGCATTCATTCAAAAACAACCAAGGCATATTGTCAAAAACATTTGCTACTTTTGTCTCTTCCATTTCAAGTTTTGCGTTAAGGGTCTATTGCATTATTTTGTGGTGACGAAGGAAAAGGCTTTAGGACGACTTGAATGTAGCCTCGTGGTCAGTACCCCACGGGAGCATTATGCTAAAACAAAGGCTGCCAACTAGGGCCACAGAAATCAGAGGTAACCAAACCTGCGGATACTTCTTACCTGTAATAACATTGTTGATGCAATTCTGATAAAATGAAGGCCCCCTGGTCAACCGTCAACATAAACAAATACGTGCATCAGTTCCAGAACACATTGGTGGTGCCACATACTGAGAACAGTAGCAAATAAAATGAACGACAAAACAGAAGATGAAAGATGAGGAGATGTGGTTACCACTTGGAACCAGTAAACAACAAACACTTTTTTGATCAAGTGATCATTTCGTCAAGATCAGCCCTTGTGGTCTATTTCTGAATCCCTGTTGTGCATGATCATACAGGCTTCCATTGATCTAGATTAGCCTTTAGAAAGGCTGTCGACGTGTTGTTGTGTTTTTTTGTTGCACTGAATACATTCTTCAAGGAGGTGTGTGAAGCCAACAACAACAACATCAGATACAAGGAAAGGCCGTTTAATCGTTGGGTGAAAAATAGGTCATCATGGATGACAAACAAAGACTAGAAAGGATCAAACAGCAGCGACCATGAACACAGCTAACACAAGAGATTGTCCAGAGATTGTCCTAGTGCAAAGCGTAAAGCTGCGGCGCAAACACAAAGGGAAAACACATAGCCACTTTCGGGGGGAACTTGCCCGGCCGTTTGTAGCCGGTTTGTAATGACCGATCATAGGGGACGAGTCTCGGTCCAACTGGCCTCAGAGGGCCGTCACGCCTAAAGCCCCAGAGCTCAGTTTTTTGTTCCCCTTCATAATGTCCTGCAGGATGGGCACGGGCTTGGCCTCCCTCTGGTCTCTCCGTGGAGCCTGCATCAAGTCCACCACGGCGCAGCTGGGCTTGGAGCGCCGGCGTTTGAACGCCCGCTTGTCAGCCCGGCCCCTGGGGGGAGGCAGGCCGTCACAGAGGCGCGTGCAGGCGGTGGCCAGGCCGCAGAAGGAGGGGTCGTCTGAGTGGGACGAGCCCTCGGAGCTGCCCTCCGAGGGGGGGTGTCGAAAGGCCGGGTGGGGCGGCCCGCTCGGGAGAGAAGAGGGGTCCAGGGTGAGGGGGGAACGGCTGCTCGCGGCCGCTCCGTTGGCCAGCTCTGGAGCACTGAGGGAGGTGGGCATCAGAGTCACCACGTGCTCATTGGCTTTCGTCTTACTCTGCAAGACAATAAGAAAACTGAGATTAACTGGGAGTTAAACAACACAACAACGCAAATATATGCGTCATCGATATTTTCATTATTTAAGTCTACGAAATACTTTTCCACACCTTTTGATTGGCCGGTGAAAATGTCTTTGGTTCCACTGTGTGCAGGGACTCTGGACCTGTGAGGACGTTTAGAAGTTCAGCTACAACAATCTTGAACCTTTGTGTTTTAAACAGTTCAGAACACGACACGCTATAAGCGCCTTGCCTTGAGTGGTGGGTAGCTGCAGCGAATCCGAGCACATGAGCGGAAAGGACGCACATCTCTTCAAGCCCGTTTCCTCGTAGGGGGAGAACGACCTGCTTGGAGAAGACAACCTTCATTAGAACAGGTACTTAACAGGAGCCTTGGAGGCACTGCGCATGCAAACGGCATCCAAACGGACACGCTTCCAAGGAATTTCCAAGCCTACGAAAAGCCTTATGGACTGCCAGTGTTTGCACACCAATACTGGATCAAAACGCTCCCCAGGCGGATCCAGTTAGCGTGAGGGAGGGGAGGCTACCTGTCGGGGCAGCAGAAGCTGTAGCTGTCGGGGTCAGGGGGTTCTGGGTCCGTGGCGGATGGTAGCGCCGACATGCGGCAGTGGTTGGCACACAGCAGCAGGCCCAGGAGCAAACCCAGCGCCAGGCACAGAAGCAGGTAGCTCTGCCTGTCGGACACCTTCAAGACAAGAGGTTGCATATTAGCTCTCTACTGGTGTGGGGCGGACAGTGAATTACGAGACAAAAAATAAACACAAGTATAAGAAAGGAAATGGGCTTTGTGGCAGAGTCTTGGTGCGCTGTATCATTTCGGTTAATTGAACCACTTCTCAACAAAAGGTCGGAAAGAAAGCGACACTTGCAAGTACGATATTGCAAAGGGACCGTTGAATGGGTCGAGCGGTTACCTCACTCTGCAGCAGGCTGACCCGAACAGACAGGTCGAGCACCAGCCGAGTCACGTTCTCCAGCTGGCCCTGTAGGGCCTGGATCGACTCCGTCTGGCGCTGGTCCTACGGGGGGGGGAAACACAGGAGACGACTGTACTGACCCATCGCAAGCCGGGAGACCACGCAAAGCTCCGACCGGCCAACGCCCCACTGCTTACCTGTTCCTCGGCTATTCTCGACGTGTTCTGCAGTTTGATGACGGTGATGTTGAACGCCCTCTGCATTTCTTCCATTTGCTTGCGGTACCTTGAACATAGCAATCACACATCCATGATACATTGCAGCTTTTGAACTTTTTTTTTTAAATCAAAAAGATTTGAGAGAGAGAGAAAAACATTGTGAGAGATATAAAGATCCGCGCCCACTACGGTCTACCGGCACCTATAATCGTGCTTTTTTTGTCGGCCAACTGTACTCTTAGTGTGTGTGTGTCACGGCGTCCTATGCTACCTCTGGCTGAGCTGCTCCAGGTAGCGTCCGCTCAGCGACATGTTCATCTCCAGGGCCTTGATGCGGTTGTTGAGCCTCATGAAGACGCTCTCCTTCTGGCTGGAGCCGTACGCTGTGCTCCCACTCCCGCCGGCCGGCTCTGCGGGGACGTGGAGCTCGGCGTACACGTCCGAGCGGGGCTGGGAGGAAGAGGAGGAGGAGGGCCGGGCGCCGTCCCCCCCGTTGGACGAGCTCAGCAGGAGCTCCTCCACCAGCACCAGCTCCTCCACTTTGGCCTCCAGCGGGCTGCCCGGGGCCTCGTGTTCTGGGGCCGGGTCTGGGGTCGTGACCTCAGCCTCTGGCGGCTCGGCGGGAGGGGGCGGCTGTGGTTCTGCGGCGGGGGGAGCGGTCGGGGCAGGGGGTGGAGGAGCTGCCTCGTCCGGGCCGCGTGCGGGAGCGTCGGGGAGGTTCACCTCCTGACCAGGCCTCTCCTCGGCTGGAGGGGCCCAGCCCTGCTCCACGGTGGCACTGGGGATGGAGGCGCTCGCAGTGGGTGCCAGCCACACACTGTCCACACTCGTGTCCTGGCTCTCCACGGGGAGCTCCTGAGAAAAGTCTTTGGTGGGGGCCACGGGCATCTCCTCGGCCGGGGTTGGACGCGCGGCGGGGGGGTCCACGGCGCTGGGCTGGGGCAGGAAGGTGGAGGTCTGACTGGGCTCCAGCAGGAGGCTCTCGGACCCGCCGTCCGTCCCCCAAGTGTCGCTCCGTTCCTCCGTGGGGGGTGTCACTACCGTGGGGCTGACGTCCAGCTCCCTCGGCCCAGGGACAGCCTCCTGATCCTGGTCCTCTGGGTGGGGATAGGGGGTATGAGACTTCGGCGGAGCAGGACAGGCCGACGGGGAGAGCTGCTGCTGCTGCTGCTGCTGCTGGCGTCCAGGCGGGAGAGCTTGGTGAGGGGCCACGGGTTTCTCTAGGGGCTGGTGGAGCCTGGTAGTGGCCAGCATGGCAGAGCAGTGCCGGTGGATGTATTCCTGAAGAGACGGGGAACAGGAGGAGGACGGCCCACAGTAGTCCAGGCTCTCCTGCCGTCTGTCGCGCTGCCGCTGCTCCTCCTCCCTCTCTAGCCGCTCCTCCTCTTCCTCCTCCTCTTCTCCCTCCAGCAGGGTGACCGTCGGAACGGTCGACGGGTCATCTTCCTCCTCGTGAATAGGCGTGACCACCGTCTCGTCCACCAGGGGGAGCTCTGCTTCGGCGAGTTCGGGGGCGGGGGGTTCAGGGGGTGGGGTGTCCGCCCCGGGAGCCACAGGGACATCTGGATGCTCGACTTCCTCCGCTTCCAGCCTGAGACGGAGGAAATGGAACAAACGTAACTATGAGGTGCACGCCAAGATGTAGATTGTAGTGCTTTGAGAGTGTTTTTACAATGTAAAGCACTGTACAAATAAGAAAATATATTATTATTGTTATGATTATTATTATTATGTAGGGTTATAGAGCGCCTGATATTTTCACCAAGCAGCTTATCTTACAGCTTCCAATAGGAAAACTGTAATGAGGACTGTGACTTACTCAGGGATGAGGGGGGTGGGGGTGGGGATGAGGAGCTCTGTTGGAGATGACGACTCCGTCACGTTTAGGGCCTGGGATGAAAAGTTACCTGTAGAAAAACAACAAAAAAAGCCAAACTCAAGAAGAGCCGTAACTATATATGAAAACAAAATGAACAAGACACTAATCTCAGCTTTAAAATGATATTCCCTCATTTCTTTGCTAATATACTTTATTAACATGAACATCATGTGTTGGTAACACAGCAGGGCAGACAGAAAGACTGCCTTTAGGGGGTGGGGGTACACACTACCTTCCTGGCCTGGGGTTCCTCCAAGCACGTTGACGGCGATGTTGCTGACCATGTTCAGGATGACATCTGAAAGTGTCAGGCAAAGTGTTCAGTCACACAGACAGTGGATTTACCATGCAAGCTATGAGGATTAGGGAGGCAGGAGGCAGTGGCAGGGCCCCCGTTAACGCTCACCTTTGGCTGACCCGATGATGTTGTTGGAAGACTTATCCTCGGCAGGCACGTAACCACGGGGATAATCTGGGGAGCAGCAGGGACAAGAATGACTTCAAGAATGATGACAGCAAAACTGGAGGGTGTCCGACCCGGCTATGTGGACAGGAGGATCGGTTACCACGAAGAAGAGGCTCTCACCATAGTCATCGTCGGGGTCGTCTGGTCTCTCGGAGGGATCTGCGATCTCCTCGTACTCCTCCACCATGCTGGTTCCAAACACCCTGCCGGAAAGAAGACCAAGGCAAGGTCACACGCTTGAGGTCAAGTCAGCACCTCTTGTGAAGAGTGAGTGTAATGTGTGAAGTACTGTATGTGGTACCTCCAATGGCCACCAGATGGCAGCTGGAGGTATGCATATTGCATAGAAATGCAACTAGGAACACATACTTCCCCCAAAGATCCCAGTCAAAAGCCCCTATATGGGAGTCTTCTCCGCCCCCACTAGTATCCCAACCCCCTAGTCCCCTAGTGGGGGGCACTGGTAGTTACAGTACAACATGTTCTAGTTTGACAGCCCTTTTTTCAATCCAGCTGCTTATCGGAAACATGGTCCTGCATGTAAGGGGAGTGGCGGTGGATGTACATTAAAAGAGACACAATGTTCTACAGACTCCCTGTTACCCCGTCTCTCTATTCCTTCTTGTCTCTCTCTCTCTCTTTCTCTCTCTCTCTCTCTCTCTCTCTCTGTCTCTCCCTCTCTCCCTCCCTTCCACACTTACAAAAAAAACAAAAGGGGTTTGACACGAGGGACAGCACATGTGACGGCACAGTGGCCTACCTTATGAGACTGAGAGGGCAGAAATGCTCTGAGCCAAAGTGTGAGAGCAGCTCCACCTGAAAGCATCAGAACAGAATTCACACGCTGCACGGTCAACAACGCTTGGAGCACTCAGCGGTAATCATGTGGTAATCATGGCAAACCTTCACAAGAAGCTGCAAGTTGAATGAGTTTTGTCAATAAGTTACAAAAAGCGATTACGTTGAGAATGATTTGCTAGACAGTTCTAATCATGGATAAGGGTTGTATAAATATTTTTAAGACACACGACATGAAGCCTGAACCTATGCTTCAATTTGCTTAAGCGTGCATGGCACACAAATGTAACGGCTATCAAAATATAAACAAAAAGATCAAACACACAGCAAGCTGGCAATGCAAAGAGCACACATGCTAAGGTAATGAGTTTGCATTTCCAATAGAAAAACCAAACGGTGAGCACTATTCCAAACATTAACATTTGTCAACAGACCTCTACCTATTGACCGACCACCTGATAAGAGCGATCTGTTTCAGGAAGACGGTGTTAGATCCCTTGAGGTAGCACCACTTACTGAGCTCGCAAACCTCCACCCTCCACCCTCTCTACCCCACTCACTCAATCACAGTGCTCTAAGAGAGAAATGGGCTAACCTTTATGTACTTGGTGAACATCTGATGCATGGGGGAACAGAAGAGAGAGAAAATAATTAAGGGGAGAAAAACATTCATAAAAACACACAGTACTAAGACATGTACTGTAGGCTACGTTCCGCCCCACACACTCGGCTTAGGCTGTGAGCCACCCTGAACTGTTCTGTACATTCTGTCCGTGAAGCCCCCTGTGTGTGTGTGTGTGTGTGTGTTCAATACTGACTCATGTAGTTGCTGGCTGGCTTTGAATAAAAAAAAAAAAGAGCCAGCGCACATACATACTTTGCCCTCCTAGATTTCAATGTGACACCCCTGGTTTACAGAAGACTACCCAACTGAACGAAGGGGATGATTTAAGTTGTTACGGAGGGAGGGTGGAAACGGGGGGCCGTGCCACACCTTGACGTATTTGGCATAGAGGTGCTCGTCCAGCGGGAAGGTCTGGACGGTGCGTTCGTCTCGACCGTGGAAAGTACCCAGCTTCAGCCACTTGTTGGTCGGGTATCTAAAGGACAAACAGAGCGTGGAGCCCATTGACATTTGGGTGAAACGCCACGATTTACCGTGTAGATTCAGAGACGGTTACGGACGCAGAACACAACATGGCTGCCGCACCTGTCACTGATGGAGACCAGGAAGTCTTTCGGAGTGGAGGAAAACAGCTCAAAGTTGGCAATGTCCAACTGTTTCACCTGGATGGGCTCACAGAGCTCAATGATGAACCTGAGAGCATGTGACAAAACACAGCAGAGTTAGGATGAAACCACTACGAAACGAGGGGGGCGTTATTAGAGCTGGACTCCATCCGTGTGCAGCGATGGAGCATGAAGAAGAGCGCGTTGGAAAGTGTGATGAAAAGACGTTTGTGATGAAAAGACTTCTAAAAGCTCACCAGATTTTATTGCTGCAGGGGTTCAGCATGTACATGTCCATGTTCTCCATCAATATGGCGGAAGTGCTCTGAGAAGGAGAACGCCGTCAGCCTATGAGAATATCTACAGCCATCTTAACACCATATTCATATTACTACCAACAGAAAAAAATGGAGGGAGACAGCGAAAGGGAAATACGGAGAGAGATGAAGCCAGAGAGAGCGATTCTTCTGTTGGTGTTTTAATACCAGTGTTAGCATGTATACCTTAGCCTCTGGGTTGGAGCCCAGGATCTTGGCCCCGCACTCCACTGATGCATAGTTGTTGAAGTTCTTCTGCACCTTCTTCACGGGATTGGAGCCCCCGTTGGAAGACGTGTGAGTAGCCTGAACTACAAAGAGGAAAGGGGGACAGGCAAAAAAGTAAAGAGGGTTTGTTCTGGGAGAACTGGAAAGGTCTTTTTACATAATAAAAACAAATAGAAAATTTTTATGAGCAATCTTACTCTTTTCTTTTTCAACCTCCATCATCTTCCTCTTCCACTCGTCGAAGGTGGGGATGTCTTCGGGGTCTTTGCTCCCTGTGCTGCTGGAATCGGACTCTGGCTTGGGAGAGCGAAGACCCTGGTGACGAAAACCAAACGCAAACAAAAAGCCAAAGAGGAATCAGAAAACTAACCGTAATTCTTGACCATAAACAAAACTTGACCATAAACCAATACGTTGAGGGATTTAAAATGGGAAATATCGATTTAGTAAACATTGACCATAAAAGAATAAGTTGATGAACTTTAAATTCCTTTTGTTCTTCTTTCAAACAGGCCAAGTTGTTTGCTGCTATTTCAACAGGGGCTTCAGATGCGGGGGGTACGCGTACCTGCTCTTTGAGCATGTGGGATGTGTTGCCCCCCTGTTGGCTCGGAGCTGGAGTAGTGGAAGCAGTCTGTGGTCCCAGCAAGGGGTCGGTTCCCCCAACGTGAACATTAGATAAGTTTTCCTCCACAACAGGAGGACTAAAATCAGTAAAAAAATAGATAAATTGTTGTTAAATATGAAGAAAAAACAAGCTATTTAGCTACTTTTGTAAACCTAAAACGACCAACAAATAAATCCTTCACAGCCACACCTGCTGCTGTCGTAAGGGTTGACCTCCTCTGCCTCGCAGTCCACAGGCGCCACGTCACCGTCGACAGGGTCCTCCACAGGAACATCAGCTAGATCCTCCTCCTGGACACTGGAGCTTTACAGCACAGAAAACCAGTCACGTTCACCGCAAAACACAGCTTCAAAGAGCGTTTTTGTTTTTAAGCCAGTCCTAATCTAAAAGATAACCGCTGTACACTTCAGCAAAGCAGGCTACGTAGACGTTGGTTAACCTGGGGGAGAGGTCCTGAGAGGTAGTTGTGCTCGTGTGAGGGGCGGGGTTTGGCGGCACGAGGTCAAAGGGCAAGGCTGGATCCTGGTCCTGAGGAACGGAAGTTTCTGGAAGTTCGGGCAGCGCTTCAGGTTCCAGTTGTCTCACAAGGTTCAACTCTTCATCTGCTACAGGCTCCTCCATCTCAAAGACCTGCCGATTAGTAAGATATTGAAATGAGAGTAAGAGACAGCGCCACAAAATAGCTGGGCCTTTAACCGATGCAGGCCTGGAAGATATGAACCATCTAAATCAAATTAAAAGTCTCCATGCACTTAACGCAACGATTCCCAGAACAAAGTCATGATCCGACAACTAAAGCAAATCCCCAAGGAGAAATGTTCCAAGACTCCATGTCCCAGCTGTACCTCTGCGTGTTGTTCCTCATGCTCCGACGATCCCTGAGGTGTCCCAAGCTCCTCCTCCACCGGCTCCGGCTCCGCCAGCTGCTCATCAGGAAGGCCTTGTGCCACCCATGTTTCCTGAACCTTTAGAAAAACACGGAGAGCGTGGTGGTGTGAAGCATAGTGTGTGCCTGTGCAGTTTAGACTGTGCGGTTTGTTGGTTGTGCTTAGTGATATGAAAAGGGCATACAGGGACATGTGATGAACCAGGTGGGTATTACCGTGGGATGTGGAGACAGTCCTCCCATGGGCTCCTGCTCTGGGCTGGCGTCCTGTGCTGGCAGCAGCTGTGGCTGGCTCTCTGGGGGATGGGACTCAGTGCATCCAACATATCCACTAGCAGACCTGGAGGACAGGCACAAGGCAACAGGGTGATATCGTGTGATCCTCTCTGTGGTAGTATTATTCAAGAGATGGGACATAAGCATCGCAAGCAACCAGTGCCCTTATCATTTGGCATAATTGATCATAAGGACGGATGTTAGCCTAGCATTAGCCATGTCTTTTGCATATAAATAAACATCTCCAGGTGTTTTATGTGGGAGGTGAGGAGTCTCAATTTTAAAGACGTATTGAGTCATGAGTCCAAAGTGTGAGCCCAGTATCAGGAATAATGTTGGGAGAAATACCAGATGGACCAGCAACAGACAAACCGACACTTTAATCTTTCTTATCTGTGAAATTTGTTTAGCCAAGGGGATGGTCAATGTCAAAACAAAATACTAGAGCCCAGCTATATGGCCATATACACCATTTTAAAAAAAACATAGGCCTATTGACCACCAAACGTGTGATGGCAAGTCGTGAAAACATATAACTCAATGTTGATCGCAGGCAACCCAGGTCATGCAGGAAGTAATGCCAGTCAAAAGTGACAAGACCTTAAATGAGATGCGCTGACCTCTATCGTGCCTTATGGGACAAAAGTCCTTATGTTGCATACAACTTCCAAACTAGACCACCATCCACAGCACTGTCTCAGGATTGAGTGTTTCTACACAGCCTAAGTTACTTGCACACTGGTATTCCTGCATGCCACCAAGCAGGCCTGGCAAATACACAAAGACAACTATAAGGTTCTTTAAGTAGAAGCCAACAGCAACACCAAAAGAGCTATATGTGGTTTTAATGCACCGCTTGCATAAGCAATAAACTAATCTATGCATAATGGTGGTTGTGGGCTAGTCTACAGTAGCCTACCAGAGTTATTGAGGAAGCCTAGTACCTAAGCATTTTCGTACTAAGCAGTAATAGCTCAAATAAGAAATGAAGTGAAGGGGAAAAAGGAGCAAACTAATTCAAGTTAATACTGAATAGTTAACCTAGTTTACATTAATTATAGGTGGGATCAGAGTGATTTGCAAATTGAACTATCAATAATGCTGAAGAACTTCCATCTGACCTTTAAACACTTTTTCAACGTGTCCCTTCTGAGCTAGATACTAGCAACCCCGCAACTTGGCGGATGACATAAACTTGGCATGATAAAATTCCGGGGCAAAGATCAAGTGACGATTGGTACAGCTCATTCTTGTCATGTGGAATTCAGTTGCATGAGTCCAAATGTAAGATGGATCTAAAAACCAATCCGAACAGAGTGATACCAACTACAGGCAAACCCATATTGAGATTTAGAAGAAAACAAGAGAAGGCTGTGTCTAAACAGCAAATCTAGGCCAGATGATGGCTAAAGTGGGTCACATTAACATTACACAAAACTAATACCAGATTACATAATAGTTCTGGGGTCAACAAGCAACAACAACTAAAACTCAAATCCAACCCCCACATCCTGTCTTTGTCAATCTAAGTTATCATTAAGCCGAAAGTCCATTATCAAGCGTAACATCATCCATCGTAACCCCAGTGTTTAAACGGGACAATCACTACCGGGGTTTATGCACTTTGCAGAACGTCACTACGTTAATCCTGTTGAGAGCTGAAGCTCATCAGAAAAGACTGGTTCTTGTACAAGTCATAATAACCAGACTACGGGGCAGTGCATGCTGGAAGAGTGTAGCAAGTTACAAGTCAGATGTAATTCCAAGAGAGACTGATGACGTGGTAGGCTAAATAGAACAACAAGGTGACAGACACATTGAATATTACGATTGGTTCAGACAGCCTAGAAATCGCCTCGGGTAACATCAGATCAAGCCGTCATTGACAGTGTCAACTATACCTAGCAAATGGCTAGCAATATAACTAGCTATTTAATAGATAGTTGCCAATAACTCAACCAATTCAAGTGGTATCTTCTTTATTGTCTAAAGAAGTCATACCAAGCGGAGAAGTTGACGTTGATCACACTTTCAAAACAATGTGGCTAGCTAGCTGGCTATCAAACTAACTGGTTAGGTCACACTGAAAACAGTTCGTTAACGCTTGCTAGCTGATTTTAGCTCTGTGAACCCAGGAGTGAGCAAACTTTTTTTTGTTATCAGGTCGAATCAAAATATATGTTGCTTACATAATTTACATACACTGACTTACCAATTGTACAGTAAAACTACAACCAACACAGTTGCTCGCAACAGTTTCATCATCCTGGTCCAGTTGGAATCGACATTCTCAGTATGGTGTATCAAATATATATCATCGATATATTCAGGTTCAGGTTACGTTAGTAATCCAGCCATAGTTCATATTCCTCCATGGTCAATATTGTCACAACATCACGACTAGCTAGCTAGGTTGCCTTGTACAGTTACCTGGCTTCGGTGATGTGATTCTATCAAGCACTCTCTGCTAGCCTGCTAGCTGCAAAAGCTACTACGTGTCACAAATTCTGTCCAATGAGAGCCAATGCAAGAAAACTGTTGCGCAGACCATACAATGCTCATCTTACTTGTTTCTTACTGTTTGAAAAATTACAGCAGGTAAATAAATAATAAATAATACAATTTAAAATTGTATGATTTCGGCGGAGAAAATGTGGCGGGGCCAATAAATGTATTCATAAATTATTTGCATACACGAATAACTGACCTCCATGAAATTCCTACAAAACCTAACTTTCTGTTGGGTTAATTACACCATCTTCTGGACAAAAAAATGTACTTGATTTCAGTACTTTTTCAACCTATTATCTGTGACTATGACGTCGGTATGCCTGAGGCTATAATTTTTAGAAGGCTGTTTATTATTTTCCATTGGGGAGAGTAGAATTAGTTCAAGAAAAACAGCAGTGACAGGGTAGGGAATGAGGCAAAGATTTATTGAAGAGATACAGAGTATACACAGAAAATAACTAATGCAATTCCCAGATTAAACGCTATTCCCTTCACTTTGATAATATCATTTTAGAACTACAGGAACCATTCTATTGTTGCTCTGGTTAATACTGATATGATGCTCTGTCTACAATTAGCTTTGGCAATACTTTTCATTAATGCCATCAAGGCAGTCTAATTTAGAGAGATGAAATGAGAATACAGACATAGAGAACAATTAAAGCGCTAGATTTGAATGAGGTCATTATATTCAACAGGTACCTCCTTGTCAATACCTATATACATTAGAACACAGTTTCCATATAAGACAAGCCCACATACACAATAACAGACTGACAGAGAGCATTTGACACTGACCCAACTACCTCAAACTCGGACACAGAGGCTGACCGGGCTTAAGACTGGGAGGACAATGGAAGGTATGATCAAAGCAAGGGCTGATGTGTATGATGATGCTTGGATTCCAAACCTGAGGAGAAGACTAATGCAAACAATATATATATAAATAAATAAAAGGAAAATATTTGGGATATTTTTTACTTTCATAGGACCTTTGTCTCTTGCTGTACTGGCGGTAAGGACAATGAGGGCAGTCTGGTGGGGTCAGCCTCTGTGGGCAGGAGCTTACGGCAGCAAGGTTTGAAATTGACCGGTGATATAGCACAGGTAGACACCTATGAACGGTTTAAACGTATTATTGAGGCTATTTTTGATATAGATATGCTGAAGGTGGTCCCCAGCCTGGCTATGCATGTGCATGTCTGCTACTACAACACAGGAACAACTCACAGAAATCCAACATCAATAGAACCCCAAAGGGTTGTGATTTATTTTTATTATCCACAACTTTGACCATGAAAACAACTGAAACATCAAATAACGTGCAGACAGACAGTACATGCACACATCCACACGCATTCACACACATTTACAGTTATACACGCACACGTGCAAGCACACAACCACACTTACAATTATTTATATATACATACTAACACACAACTTTCGTCCCCATGAGAGAAGATCAAGCCAACAACACACACGGATGGGGCATTGCACAAGGAGTAATACAATACTAAAACCACTTAGCCTACAAAGAGGCAAATTAGTTTTCCCCACACACACAGACACACATCCACACAATCCTGCCCACTCACTCACAGTCGTACAAACACGCACACGTACCCTCACAAACATGCGATAGAAGCAGCTTATGTGCCATGCTGCATTACTGAAATGGGTAGGGCAGTGCCACCGCTGAGCATAGTAGTCGTGTATATGTAGCATGTGAGGGGAGGCGTGAGGAGTGAGGAGGAGGAAGAGTTAGAGGTCAAGGTGATGAATGGCGCGGGGGGGTGGGGGGGGGCCTCTGGTGCGGGACCTGGGGCCGGGGTCTGCGGAGCAAACCTGGACCACTGGTGAGCAACAAGCGCAGATACAGATACACCACAAGACAAGCACCGTACTGTACATAGATACATGGACACTGTCACCTGGCAGGAGGTCGAGGGCGGTGAGGGTCAAAAGGTCAGGTCAGTGTCTGCACTGGGGAGAGACTAGGAGTAGCAGGGCCACAGCTAGGAGAGAGGGGATGGCTTTAGTATGAAGAAGGGGGAGGGCAGGGGGGGGAGAGACCTGTGAAGGTCCTGGCTGAGCCCCACGAGGTGGGAAAACCCCTGTTGAATGATTAGGGGGGAACTTGTCTTGTTGGAGAAGGTGGTGGCCGCCGACTGAGGGGAGAGACGGGTGAAAATGTGCGCGTGTGATGAGCAACACACAGCGGGAGAGGGAGGAAGGCAGGAAGAGAAAAAGAGAAGCAAGAAGAGTCGAATTAGCCTTCAAAACGGAGGTTGTTAGCAATGGCAAACATGACAGGTGAGAGGGGTTTCCCGGGAGAGAAAAAGAGTTAGGAAGAACATGGGAGAATCACATTCTAAGCACGTGCAATCACCATTTCAGCTACAGACAGGCCCATTACTGTTTACTGCTAGAACCATCATAAGTGTAAATGCCCTTAGACATAGTCAGTGGCACAGAAACAAACAAAGATAATAACTTTTATTGTTATTATAGTATAATATTATAAACCTATATATATACAGTATATATATATATATATATTATAGAATTTTTTTTATAGTGGGATATTTCCATAAACAAACAGTATGTGTTCAACAGCATGCACTGTGTCGATGTTGTGCAGCTCACCTGGGTATGCTAGGAGGGGCTCGGTTAGGCCGACTGGGCACCTGTGGGCTGTCAGCGCTGTTGTTGAAGGGCCCCAGGGGTCCTGGACGGTTGGGGGGCGGTGGGGCCCCGCGAGCAGCAGGACGCTGGCCTGACGACATCCTTCTGGGGGCCGTGGGGCTGGTAGGAGGAGACCTGGAAAGGAGGAACGGGAAATGTATGATTAAGCCCTGCAGGAAATACATTAGGTTGATTCACGAGACAAACAGCCGTGGAGATGAAACGTTAATTTAGTGTGGGCCATTGCAGCAGTGGAAAGGAGGTAGCTTTTTACTGACTCATTTACATGATTCAAGGACAACGAATCCAATCGCGGGTGACTCATACCTTCCACACGACTACACCCAGGAGGCTTACTATAAAAAGGCTCAGTGTGCATCTGAGTGTATTTGTCTGTCTGTTAGTGTGCGCGCGCGCATTTTCCATGGCACGATCCGGGCTGATTTGGGTCACCTGCGTCCGGAGCTCATCCAGGAGTTGTCGACCGGCGGGGGCATGGGGGTGGAGATGGTGGTGGTGGAGATGTCTCCGATGATGGCCAGGGCCTCCTTCAGAGCGTGGTGGGTGCGCAGCACTTCGTCCCTCCTCTGGGCCTGTTCCTGGGACTCGTCCATCAGCGCGCTCTGGTCCCCGGACGAGTACAGCTGGGCCAGCAGCTCAGCATTGATGAAGTCCTTCACCTAGGGGCAAGTGGAGGGGTCAAACGGGAGGGGTTAAAAACCGAGGCCAGTCTAGTCAAAGTTTTTGTTGAGCCCTTAACGCTCTATAAGTCATGACTAAAGGCAAACATCCCATCAGCAAAAACATTTGGGGGAATTTTTTTAGTAATTTTGCAAAACAAGGTCTGGCCATCATAAAGTAAAAATATATTTCACATTTTCTGTATCTCAATGACATTATGCACGAACAAAGGAATCACAAGAACAGAACATCTCCTGCAAACACAAAGTCGACGGTCCCTGTAGCCCCTCCTCACGTTGATGATCATGAGATGCATGATGGTCTTTGGCATGAGGTCCCGGATGCACTTGTTGACGATGGCCATGTAGGAGTCCACCAGGTTGCGGATGGTCTCCACCTTGCGCTCCAGCTGAGGGTCCATGGAGAAGTTCTCCGTGGTGGTCCCAGAGCTCTCACTCTCCACCTAGAGGACAGAGACATGAAGTTAAGTAAATAAATAAAAATAAAACATCTAAAGGAAGGTTAAACTAACAATGAAAACAGAAAAGTGAGGGAAGCTGACTTGAACACTTTTGCAACTTAAAATAGTAGGTAAACACATTTGGATGCACTGGGAGGTAAAGGTCTGATTGGACAAAAATAAAAGGAAAAGTAATAACCTACAGGCGGTGAGAAACCAAACAATGAACAGGAAGTAGATACTGGAAAATAATAAACAGGAAGTAGATAAGGATCAAATCTGTCCCATCTCTAACGCACTGCAGAGGCTCTTTCAGGGTAGACCCCAGCACGCAGGAGAGAAGACTTCCAGCTGTCTACTTCGTCCTGGGTGTCACAGGCCAGCTCCAGGGTTCGATTGTCCTTGTACACGTTCCTGTCGACCACAACAACACATTGAATTAAAGGTTGACCTTGTCTCTCCTTTTGGGTCATTTTAAAGTCAATATAAGGACAAAGGAATCATTTATTATTTTCACACAACAAAGACAGTAAAGCTTTGACATAAATAATGAATATGCAAAAAATATTGCTGAATTTAAATCGAATACTGTCTCTCTTTAAGTACATTTCTTGCATGTGAAGAAATGTTCTTCGTAGAACAGGTATAGCCTTGTTTGGTCGTTGTATTGCTCCCTTTACTGTGGCCCTGGCCAAGGACCTCACACCCAGCCAGAGGTTGTACAGGTCAACCCAGTCTGACCAGACGCCAAAGCCAACCAAGCATTACTCGCATTCACAGATATACCCACATGAACGCACGCTAACACACACAAAGACACATACTAACACACACAAGCCAAAACACTTAAAGAGTTAGGACAGACGTTCCAAGTTGAAACATGCAGCCTTTAGCTCCCTCCACAGGACATCCTTGAAACTGCTTAGGGATAGAGTCTTTGTTTTGCAAGTCCCAAGTAAGTCTCAAGCCTATACACTCAAGTCGTGAGTCAAGTCCCAAGTCAAGACAGGCAAGTCTGAAGTAAGTCACAAGTCAGAAACTTTGGGTTTCAAGTCCTAAACGATTCTTAATGCGTTATTTACGTTAGTTTATCAGGCGTCGTCAATGTATGCGAATTGAAAGTCATGCAAGCAAGTCTGTTATGATTTTGTCAAGTCGAGTCAGAAGCCATATCATTTGTGACTCGAGTCCGACTCGAGTCCAAGTCATGTGACTCGAGTCCAAGTCATGTGACTCGAGTCCACACCTCTGCTGTCGGGGGTGTTACGGAAATTCTAAATATTAATTCTGCCATTACAGGGGTGAAGGCTAAAGCAGCACTGCCAGCAAAAGTAATAGGCGGTGGATTAAAAAAAGGTTTTACGATGGTCCACTTGAGTTTGAAGCCTATTGACTGACCTCTGCTCTGTGTTGAAAATGGAGAATATGTGCTTGCTGGACATGAAGCTCTTCTCGATGTCGCGGACCTTCAGGTTGTCCAGGGGCAGCATGTACTTCTTCTCCTTCTCCTGAGAACACACAAGCAGACAAGAGAATAGGGAGTCAGAAGCACGTGGATTGGAAATAAACAGAGCAAACGTAAAAACCCATTCAGGAAATAGCTGTTTTGATTCTCTCTCTGATCTTTATTTAGCTTTGGCTTTTGCCATGACGTTAGTTTAGTCCAGAAATGATTAAGTAAATTAGAATGTCGACGTGGTGATGCATTGAGATGGAGAAAGAGAGGGGGAGCGAGACATGAGGGCTGGGAAGAGTAGAACGGGGAGAGGGGGGTAGGTGTCTGGAGGGAGACGGAGTGGGGGTAGGAATGAGAGTGGGAGGTAGGTAGGGAGTGGGGGAGGCGGGGAGGGGGGGGAGTCCACATGTGGAAGTCATTACTGAGTGGGTCAAGACGCAGTCGTTCGCCACGGTGCGTTTGACGAAGAGGTGGGGGGGGGTGGGGGAGGGTTTCTCTGCCGCGGGTCGGGAGAGCGAGGTTGTGAAGATGTGCAGAAACAGATAGCAGAGGTGGGGTGAGAAAGCTCCCCGTCTCAGGGGGGCTAAGGAGCCCTGTGGCACACGTGGGGGCTCAAGGGGCCGCGAAGCGTCTTCCAAGTGTCTTCATACCCAATTCCTGCCCCCCCCCCCCTCCATTTCTCCTCACCCTCTCTCGCTCTCATTCATCCCTCCCCCCTCTTTAATTTCTTCAATATTTTTTCTATCCATTCCAGAGGGGCCCACTTCCTGCCTGATTTTTTGGAAGCGGGAGAGAGAAAGAGAGAGCGAGAGAGCGAGAGACAGACAGAGAGAGAGAGAGAGGGAGAGATTAAATGACAGCCTGGCGTTAAGACTCAACATCTGGTACCGCTTAACAGCACACAGAGACAGCGAACCAGGGAGGCAGGGAAAGCGCAGAACTAAGAGAGAGGGGCGCCGAAGAACAAAAAAGTGAGAGACCTGAACGAAAAACCTAACATAAGACTTTTTCGGGGGGGTACCATGGATGTCAAAGCTGATCATTTAAGGGATGGAGGGATGAGCAGAGGAGAAGAAAAAGATAAGAAAACGCTGCAGACTTTCTGGGGTTCTTTTCCCAAAGGGGTCACTACGGCCCATATATGGTCACTTGGGTCCCTCCCTCTTCCTCTCTCTCTCTCGTTCTCTCCCTCCCTCTTTGCCTTCCCTCCTTCTTTCCCCCACTCTCTCTCTCTCTCTTTCTCTCTCTCTCTCTCTCTTTTTCTTTTTTCAAATCTCCCCTCCCTGAACGTGAAGCCAGTCCGTCCCAATCGTCTGAGCGAATGTGCCACGTCAAGGCTGGATACTCTACATGGCCGGAATGACCAAAACGGACCGAGAGGGCCGTAGGACACGCCGGGGGGGGGGAAAAAGAGAGAAAAAAGAAAAGAGAGACCAACCGCATCCTATAAACAAAAACCAAAAAGGACAAACAACAGTGGGAGCCGTCGGGCCACACGGACGGGGCGGACGAGGCATTTTTAGGGGGCGACGAGACAGGAGAGGCAAAGTTATCGGTGCCAAAATGGAGAAGGGAGGACGGAAAGGCGCAGGCTGAAGTGGCGCGAGCCATCCCGCAGGAACGACCAGCCTGACACTGACAGAGACTCCGGCTCCGTCTGCCCAGTGTTCAGACTACCTGTTCATTGTCATACTGGTGTACAGTAGTCTGCACATTGGTTAGACTGGGAACGGACCCGCGTCCTCACTGTTTGGGTTTGCCTGGGGCCCACTTTGTAGGCAGGTTTCAAATATGTTTTTAAAAATATCGATTTTTTTTTTTAAAGCTTGCTTTCTCTCTGGAATTTGTGTTTGTGTTTAAATCTCTTTGTCCCTTCTGTGTACCTTGTTCTAAATGCATTTAACATTTCCTTTTCTTAAAGCTTGTAATAAACATATTTCACAATATTTCTACTCTAACCTGTAGACATTGACAAATTGAAAGCTGTTTTAAAGGCCCAATGAAAAGATCAAACGTAGTGCCGTCCTTGTAAACCTCAGCTCTCATAATTGATTGGCCGTGAGCAGGCTCTGAGAGCTCTGATGGAGACGTCGAAGGGGGTGGAGCTAGCCGGGCTGCATAAAGAATCTAACGCAGGCCAGGAGCAGGAGCCAATCAATCAACTGGAGAGCCAAATACAATCCGACACCTTCCGTGGAAGCTTGCTTTAATTTGGCCCCGGCAAGGCTTTAGAATGCAGTGCAGAGGATTTTTTAGTGGGCTGCTCTTGGCCACTGTATGTTAATGCGGTGCCTAAGCAAAAATCTTAGAAAAGGTCAAATAAAAAAAGACGTAGACGTTTTTAGTATACAAGTAGGCTTTGGACCTGAGACAGTGTAATCCGTGTTAAGTAAACTGGTACAAAAACGGGTCAGGGATGTGTTCATTTCTTGGGAAATATACAGCATTGAGTATGAAATTTGAATAGAGAAGGTGATGGAATAGGTTTATGGTTGAGATGGGGTGGTATCATTACCAGATAGCAAATATTTACATGACGTAGTAGACAGTGTGGCCATATGTTTATGAAGGATGATGGCAGTTCTGAGATCAGTATTAGGGTTCCAAAGGATATTGCAATTTAATAGAGGGATTTCTCCCCGCAGTATCATTTGAGGCTAGCGTTTGGACTAAAAACTTGTAATTTGCCTGCAAGGAATGTGTGCCGTTCCAAAGTAACTGCCAACCACATTAAGAGAGAGGGAGGGGGTCTGTTTGTGTGTGTGCGCGTGTGTGTGTGTGTGTGTGTGTGTATTTGTAATTGCATGGCTACAGAAAGTTCAAGGGGGTTAGACGCAAAAGAGAGGTGACTGGGTCCATCATTTCCCTATTCACCACAGTAAGGTATCAAATAACACATTTCCAGCCCAAAAGCACCACAGTCTGGCGGGTCGGTTGACTGTGCTCGGACTTATTTATGTGCCTGTGAGTGAACATTGGTTGGATTTTGGGACTGGTCCAAATGTGCAAAGGAGAACCAAATGCCTCTTCTTGCAGTGGAGAGATACATTAGACCAGGGCTAAACTGAAACAGGCTGTGCGTAAAAGACTTGGTAAAATAAAGGGACTGTATTTCTATCTGCTTACTGACCTAGTCATTAAAACGGCATCTCGATGCTTACTACTTAGCAACCAACGAGTTACGTTCGTTAACAGTGCGCAAACCTATCGCCCGTGGCCGGAGCGATTCATCGAAGCGCCAGCCCTGTGATTGGCTGAGGGCGTTGCCGTGTGTCTGCCTGTCTACACTTGCTGTGCAGAACGTCCTGTAAGCTGTACAGCAGGCACAGACAGGCAGATAGACAGCATCCTACCAAGCAGGGAGCAACCCCACTCGACCCGCCGACACAGGCCCACCCTCACGCCGGGGGAAGCACTCAAACCCCAAAAGCAGAGAACGCCGCAGAGAGATGAATTTGCGTACAAACATGACAAACTGGTTGGGTGCCCGATGTAGTCTCCTGGTCATCCGGGCGTGGCGTCAATTGTATTTAGTGTGACCCTACATGGTTCTTAATCCAGTTCCCTACCACTATCTATGCAAAACACTTTACTGTCCTAACATAGCTTACCAAAATGTATGTTTAGAAAAGCTCTAAGTATTATAGGAATAATACTCCTAATGTGAACCCCTGCAGACAGAGGCAAGTTAGGCCTGGAGACTCACCTCATCGTCCTTGAACCAGGAGAAACTCTCCGCAGTCAGCACGAACCAGTACTCCTTGGCCCCGCCCTTGATGATGCTGATGTTGTTGATGGTCAGCCAGCCCTTGCGGATGACCTGCGCAAGAGGGCAAAGGTGAGCCGTCAGAGAGAAGTCGGTCACCGTGACGACGGGACTGCAAGGGCGGAATGGCAAACAGGAGCGCAAAAAGCGAACCCCTTTCATTCCGTTGTGCGTATGGTTCGGCCCACCAACCCACGTTATCCCTTACATCCCAGATGTCCGGAGGTGACACACAGGTTTGTGCAAAACATCCATGATTAAAGAATGCGATGGCTTGGTGTGGTGTCTCAAGGTTATGTATGTGAACGATCCAGACCACTGTGCTGATTGTGTTCCAGCAAGGCACTGTGGGTGTCAGCCTCAAACCGCTCAGAACACGACCATGGTGTTAAGTGTGTGGCAACCATCCCCAGATCACACACAACTAGCACGCCCGTAAAATCCTCTGTGAGTGTCAGTGTTAGGTGTATTAGCTTCATTAGCCTTTAGCTAGTGACAGGGCAACAAGTGGGTATTACATGGGTGTTAGCTTAGTGTCAGTGTCAGACAGATTAAGACGCACTAAGGAGGTTACCCACGTGGAAAATAAATCTAACTCCAAACTAGAGGCTTTTATTAAGTGACAGGAAGCTAGAGCTAGTGGGTAACCCCCTGGTGGTCAATGGCACTGAGGTAGTGTTAGCGAACCGCAAACTGTCGCTTACTATCAGGCCTGAGGCAGGAGGAGACGAGGCCTGAAACAGGAAGGAAGTGAGGTATTAAATACACCTGGGGGAGGGGGAGGGGGTATCGTGACAGAGTAAATCACACAACCCCAGGGTTGTGAAAGCTGTACGATGTATAGTAAAAAACTGAACTAGCATCCCTAGTCGATCAATAAGTTTGAGATCAAACCAACATTCCTTGTTTGAAAGGTTTTGTGTGTGGGTGTTTAACAAGAGTACAGAAGAGAGAGACGATGATGGAGAGATAGAGAGACAGAGAGAAAAGAAAAGAGAGAAAAATACTACAAAATAGCACCACCCAGAGGCCAGAATTGATACTGCTGGCAGACATGTCGAACCCTCCCCATTAGCCCCAATGAGGAATACTTACCACCAGGCACCCACTAGAGGGCAGCTGAGAGTCTCACTAAGGAATGGGGATGAAATACATGGGGGCACCTTGGTAACACAAAGGGGGGGTTCAAACACAGAGATATGGCTTCAACACATTGATGATGGTGGTGGAAAGTAAACAAAGCCAAAAAAACAACAACAAATACTCAAACTCAATGATTCATAAGAGTTGAATGACATTACATAACAATGGTACCGAAAAAAAAAAGAAAAAAGAAAAGCTATTCCAAAGGGCAACAACATTACCATGAAACATGAATGACTTGTAAAACACAATCACAAAGAAGCCTAGGGTGCAGTTTGTGCATAATGACTTGATATAAAACAATAACACCCATGACCATGTGAGACCCTCTAGTTGTCAGTCTTTATGAGAACTGAGTTTAACCCACTGTGGGATGGGTGTGTGATGGACACCCACCTGGTTTGTCGCTGAACTCTGCTTGTTGGTCTGGCGGCTACTCTGTTGAGCACTGTGGATAGGCGGCAATGAAGACAGAAAGAAAGAAAGGAAGGAAGAAAGAAAGAAAGAAAGGAAGGAAGAAAGAAAGAAAGAAAGAAAGAAAGAAAGAAAGAAAGAAAGAAAGGAGGGAAGAACGGAGGGAAGAAAGGAGGAAAGGAGGGAAGAACGGAGGGAAGAAAGGAGGAAAGGCGGGAGTGACATCTTAGAATACATCTCTGTACAGCGTACGTAATGAATAGCCCAGGTCCATTTTCCCCTCCCTCAGTCCCATTGTGTCTTCCTGCTAATGCATTACGATGGCTAGGAGATAATGGATGCCTCTGGGCTTCCTAAGACATTTACTTAGCAAAGCCGATGAAGTCCTCGTGGTTTGTGTTGATGTAGGAGAGCTGCACATCGATCAGCAACAGCACCTGTAATGGAGAAATGGAGAAATATTCACATCTTAGCGCCTACTGTTTTGTGTGGGTTGAGTGTGTGAGTATGTGTCTGTGATTGTGTGTGTGTGTGTATGTGTGTATGTGTGTAGGTGTGCGTGTGTGTGCGTGTTTCTGTGATTGTGCGTCTGTGTGTGTGTATGTGTGTGTGTGTGTGTGTGTGTGTGTGTGTGTGTGTGTGTACCTGGTCTTTGGCTCGGCTCTCACGGTCACGGATGTGCGAGGTGACGATTCTCTCCGTCTCCTCCCTCAGCATGGGGAAGCAGTCGAGCTGCAGGCACACAGAACACACACTCTCTTTGATTTTACAGTGTCACTCAGATCCTTTCCTGCCATTCCTTCCTGGCTTAGTTGTAGGCCTAAATTAGTCTGTGGCCTTCAAAATCACATAAAGCAGATCGTGAGCGCATCTCAAGGTACTGTATAAGCAAGCAAAGTATTTTGATTCAACTTCCACAATCATGACTGTAGGTGGTCCCCTGTTGTCCCGCTCCCCCCTCCTTCCTTCCACCCTGCCATCCATCGATGTATCTATCCATCCCCCCTTTAAGGCACATAAGGCTGTGTGGTTACCTTGTTGGTGCACTGGCGCACAGTGTTGATCAGCTCCTGGATGACCATGTCCACGCACTTGATGCACGGCTCCTTCAGCTTCACAATCTGCTTCTTCACGATGGCCTCAAACGCCATGTCCGGGGTAAACAGGCCGGTCCTGCAAACACACAGCGAAAACACACAGGCAGGTGCGTGAGAAGACAAGATGGCCGACAGAGAGGGGCGAGGGGGTGGGGGGTGGGGGGGGGTGTTAGAGGTAGAGAGGTGTAGAAAACAAACACCCACCTGATACCGTGGATGTTTTTGATGGCGTAGCTGATCTCCCTACGCATCTCCTTCTCGTCGCATTCCATCTGAGAGAGAGAGAGAGAGAGAGAGAGAGAGAGAGAGAGGGAGAGAGAGAGAGAGAGAGAGAGAGAGCAAAGAAGCAATAGATATTTCAGAAGGTGGCCAAAAGGGGACAATAGTGTTGGTACCAATAGATAATAAGTAAATTTGAATCTTTGGAGATACAGGGGGGTGGAGTCTATGCAGGGGATGAGTGACAAGAACGAGGGGGTAAAGCGCTGAAGGAGTGAAGGGAGAGCGTTGGGCGGAGAACAGAGCAGAGGACAGAGGGGCGGGGTGCGGACGCCTCACCTTCACCAGCTCGAAGGGGAAGCGCTCGTGGAAGATGCGGTTGATCTTGGCTCCGCCAGACAGCTCCACCGTGTCCACCTGGTCGCCGGAGCCCTCGATGCGCTTGTCAAAGTCTACGGAAAACTGCTGCACCATCCTGCGGAGAAAACAACGGTTGTGTCGCTCACCGGATACGAACAGAATGACACCTTTTGCTCTCGAACGGCTTATGTTTGGCCCTTTCTGTGTGAGATGAAGAGCAGTCTGTTTGTTTAACAAACGTACTACAAGTCAGTGGAAAACAGCAAAAAAACGCTCTTTCTTTTGACAACTTTGTCTTGGACGTATCAGTCAGAGTAATACTGGGATTCAAATTGAGTTGTCAGCCAATTTCATTTATAAAGTGGACACACACACACACATCCATTACAAAAAAAAAATGAGGTACTGACTGCAGCAGCTGCTTGGTCTTGCGGGAAGGGTCATCGGGACGGTATCCCCGGTATTCCTCGGCCTCCTTGTCCAGAGACAGCAGCTGGGTCTGCAGCTTACTGCGGAACGCCGGCAGCGTGTCCCGGATGTGGTTGGTCAGTTGCTATGGAAACGGAACGCGGGCCGAAACAAAACCGTCATGCATGCGGTGTCACTCTGCTTTGGGATGGTACATACAGTATGATCTGAGTTGAAAAGTACAGCACATGGGTCACACCACGGGCATAACAGAGAGTTAACTGAAGAAGTGAGCTACTCGTCCCAAACACAAGATGGGTCTATATCCTGTATAAATAATGAGCGGGTCTGGAGAATCTGGTGGAACGATCGATATGTCATAGAACTGACGAGGGGCTAAATTTACACTGAAGTGACACCCCAGTTGACAAAAATAACAGTGTCATTTGCACACAGAAATGTTTGGGATTGCTCTGCCCTTGCTGCACGTGATGCTGTTGTGAAGGTTCAGCGAAATGCCTGAAGCTCGTGGACGTCATGCAACAGTTTAATGTGAAGCGACGTCGCTCGGTCTGCAGTGCTAGGATTCAGCTGAAGTACTGGGAGCAAGACTGGCACGGATTCCCACTCGTGCCCGTTGCTTGGAACAGGGAGTGCTAGCTCAAATAAAAGGTGAAAGTCAGATCTGCGAGGGGGGGGGGGGTGTTTGACTACCTGGTTGAGGACTTTCTGTAGGTGAGGGGTCCCCATGCTGTCCGCAATGTGTCTGTAGGCCGGGTGGGAGAGGAAGAACTTCCTCTCGGCTGCCAGGGCCGCTTTGATGTCTTTCTTACCGTCAATGTCCTTCTGACTGCGGTTCACCACCCCAATGTAACCTAGAGAGGGAGGGAAAACGCAAGCACGAGACGTAAAACGAAACTTTCGGATAGAAAATATACCTTTAGACACGTAACAAAAAAATCTATTACTGGCAGATTTGAACTGTTCATAATGGACAAAGAGAGAGAAGATTTTTTGAAAGTAACAGATGAGGCGAAGGAAGGAGCGTGACAGAGGCCCACCTCGACGCAAAGGCAGCAGCTTGTTCTCCAGCACGTCCCGGGCATCCGTGCCCTCGTCCATCAAGTCCAGCTTGGTGATCACTCCTATGGTGCGCTGGCCTGAACAGGGGGGAAAGGACAAAGACCTTTCCGACGTTTTGTTCACATGCTATGTACTCTGGTCAGTGCCATGCTAGGAATGTTGTACATAGATGTGGAAGGAGTGGATGTGGAACAGGTTTTATTGTATTTACAAAACCTTTTGTATATTTTCACATTTCCTGTAAATAGTGAACAACAAAAGTAAATTCCATTCCAATAATGGTTTCCTAAATATTGTGCATTTGCAGTCTACGATAGCAACCTGCTTTAGGATCACTGTGACATTTTCGTTGACTTTAAAAACAACACATCCATTGGCCCAAACCCAGCTTGTCTAACGTCTATCCCACACTACTGGGCCTTACCCTGTGGGTCCACATCCTTGGACAGTTTGAGGGCATCCGAGTTGGCCAGGTCAGTGTTGGCCGGGGTGACGGCCAGGATCAGGCAGCTCTCCTTGGTGATGAACTGCATGAGCATCTCCCTGATCTGCTGCTCGATGTCCACCGGCTGGTCCCCCACCGGCACCTTGGTGATGCCCGGCAGGTCGATGAGAGTGAGGTTCAGCACTGCAACCCAACACAGTCAGAACCCGTAAACCAAAATGGAGGGCAATCAGGTGGAATCGAGAGGTCAACGGCAGGATTTAGTAGAAGGGAGAACCAGATAGATTAATTGGAGGAGAGGAAAATAGCTCAGGTGACAGCTTAAGGTTATCTGGTGTGTGTTTCCTGACACGAGTATTTCTATTGAGGATTGATGTTTATATGAATAGACACTGGCGGAATGAGAGTAACATCCAAAATGGATGTACTAAAGCATTCAAGCAAGCTCTCCAGAACTCTATGTCTATACAACCTATAAAAGCTCCCACTGGCATTCATATTACACAAGAGCACAGAGATACAATATATTTATACGTATTTATATTTATTTATACTGAATCACGACATTCCATAGAGACGCTCGACTCTATTTGGAGAGCCTTAGAATTGACGGGTAACAGAGGGGCCTCCGCACCGTGAGGAGAGTACACCCGCAGGTTGATGGGGACGGGGGAGATGCCCTTGTTGGCCCCGGTCACCCGGTCCGTCTCCGCCTCAATCTCCTGGCGCACCTCATCAAAATCTGTGAACTTCTTCCCTTTGCAGTGCAAGAACTCAGCCCATTCTGACAGGGAAGCAGAGGAAGGACTCATTAGGATTAGAGAGTACAGGAAAGAGAAATCATGAGTGAGCA
The DNA here is from genome assembly GCA_036023535.2 of Galaxias brevipinnis. NCBI lineage: Eukaryota > Metazoa > Chordata > Actinopteri > Galaxiiformes > Galaxiidae > Galaxias > Galaxias brevipinnis. The sequence goes on along the minus strand of JAVQIZ010134179.1, from coordinate 26,463 downwards.
TTTGTTTGTGTTTGTGTGTTGTAAAACTACATGAGCATGTCGTTTGAGAGAACACACTGGAAAGACAAAGAGAGCTTGGTGCTGAATGAGTGTGTGTGTGTGTGTGTGTGTGTGTGTGTGTGTGTGGTGTGTGTGTTTGTGTGTGTATGTGGTGTGTGTGTGTGAGAGTGTGTGTGTGTGTGTGTGTGTGTGTGTGTGTGTGTGTGTGTGTGTGTGTGTGTGTGTGTGTGTGTGTGTGTGTGTGGGGTGCCCACCTGCATTGGCACTGATCAGCTGCAGGACCAGGGGTCTGCGGGTGACAATCCCAGAGCCACGAGGCAGGAAGTCCCTGGAGAAACACAACCAATCCCAATCAATACAGGGGCCAGGGCTACTGATGAATGGCACTGTGTCGTACGTGCGAAAAGTCTAAGTTCTTTTATGTCATTTAAAGTTAGTAGTCACTGTTTAAAGGTAACTTTACAATTGGAAGCTCCTAAATTACGTTTGATTCATAATGGAAAAAACTAAATCTCTCCCACTCAGTAATAATGTGACCTGATGCTCTAAGCCCCAAAAATAAAACAGCGCAGCCATCATGAGATGATTCAGTGTCATATTGATTCAACAGGATGTGTGTGTTTGCATGTGTGCTAGGTAATCGTGGGCGTGCTGGTGTGCGACTAAATGGATCTCTCACAACTCATTTTGTGCTACAGACCTCCCTGAACACCCAAAATGATGAGTCTAAAATCCTGTCCACTCAGTGCCTGGGGGAGCCAATACTGGACAGATGGACCATTGCTCAGCAGGCCCTCAAAGCCCCTGGGGGAGGTGGGGGAGGGGGCCGAGCCCTGACTGATGATGCTAACAAAGTCTGGACATCCATCTATAAGTATGGATTGAGTAGGTATATACGGTGACTTTGCAGCAGCTATATTTGAGAATGTGATGGTCACATTTGAGTGGCTGCAGGTCATATTTGAGTTAAAACATTTTTAACTTCTCAGTAAAGTTTTACATTAAGGATGAATGTATCATATTTCACAATAATGCCTTTGGAGAGGCCATTATGTTTCCATTTGAGTTATTATAAATGTACATGCAATAAACAGACGGCAGTCAATTTAAATTAACAAACCAAGACAAAAATATAATAGTATAATATAAAATATAATTTTGCTCAGTAAAATGCAAATAATGCTGACTATTGAGACACTGCGGGGCTAAAGCCTACAGTAATTCCAAAGAGTTCATCACCGTTAGGTTTATTAGGACAATAAGCCTAACCTGTGTACGGTAGGAAGAGGCAATTGGTAGTGAATAAATAGCGAAGATATTGCTTCTGCCTTGATGGCATGCAGCATCATGTCAGTGTGAAATATCAAGAGAGTTGCTTTAACCCAAATACCGCCTTCCTTTCCGTTCAGCGCTGTGTTAAAAATAACGTAGTGACGACAAGATTCGCTAGCAGAGGGGAGAAGAGGGATTTATGTCATCCTTCGAAGGTTAACTGGAAGGGATTATCTATTCTCGGTGGTCAATTTTACGTGTTGCTCACGTACCTGCCAACAAAGTTCTCAAGCACTGAGCTCTTCCCAGCGCTCTGTCCACCGACCACGGCGATCTGTGGCAGGTCAAGATTACAGGACTGACCGATAGTGCTGAAAGCATCCTGGAGCTTGTTGACCAACGGGATCAGGTCCTCCATTCCACGGTTCCCCATGGTGCGTGTAGACGAAGGACTTTAGATAAGAGAACGACGAGGGGGTAGGGTGATTCTATATTAGTCCAGGCTACCGTGCTTTTTGTAGTGAAGTCATCTATCCCTGCATTGCCCCAAGCCAAGCCAGGGTCGATTAGACTGTAAGCACAATTGAGAGAGCAAATATGACAAAGATGGAGAGAGAGAAAGATACTATTGCGCAGTCGCTTGCCACCACCACAAACACAGACATATTATTTTCAAGGGCACTGTAGAGGAGAGGGTAGACTATAGCCTACATCCGATCTCCATTATCAAATTCATTCAACAAAACGTGTTTAATAATAATCTATTTGCTTGTTGGCCCACGGGGCTAGCGTGAATCAAATTCGCAGTTGCATATAGTCTATGTTGCCCTTGTAGGCACGTTATTAAGTAGGCAATGATTTCGACAATGAGCTGAATAAATTGCCATTTTGGTTATATAGCTTAGGCTATTGTCGTTACCCTTTTCAAGGTTCTCTTGGCGTTTTCAATGTCCAGGCGGTCGCTGTCCAGTGCTGAAGCAGCGCGCAGATCAGCCGGCGCAAGAGACTAAAATACCTGCTAGTAAAATGCAGCATCAGCTTGATTGGAAAACCCACGGTTTTGTCGTATATTACTAGGCGTTTTATATGAGCATACACATCAAGACATTCTCATGCTAAACCCAAATTCACCTTCGAGAGATTAATCTTTTTTACGCAGAGCGATAATTGCGAACCAGCGCCGCGCCTCGACATCCTATTGACAAGTAAGTGGACCAATAGGAGCCATGGCGTTGTGCTCACGGCACACAAACGCGTCGGTGTATTGGTTGAACTGAGGCAGGCTAGGCCTCACAGATACGCCCCCTGTTTACATCGTGCGATTTTTTGCAAGCGTGACTCATGCGACACGGCTGCGCATCACGGCACCAAATTGAATGCGCTCTAGTAGATACCTGCAGTGGCATAAAACTGCGAACACCAAACGTTGAAAATGTCAGTCTTTTTGAACAGGCTTGTTATATTGTCAGAAGCCATCCCTCGTGACACAACACTGTAGCTGACAAAATGATATTTAACTGAGATGTTGCATAAGCTTGTGGTGTTACAGGCCTGCCTGGTAATTGTCACTGCGATGCATGACCGGTCATGAAGGGTTCAATGTGAAAAGGATAGGCACTAGACCGTTTTCACCACACTGTTTAAAATCTGTTTTACACAAACGGCAGTGGAGTACTTGCCCCACACTGTATCTTGAATGTTTTCCAAGGGAAACAAGGGTCGAGTGACACCCAGTTGGTTGTCACAGAGCATATACTGTGTCATGGTCATATCATACATCCCATTCTTCGTAATTCGAGTCAGATTCCACATTCTGTCATGTTATTGATGACGCAACATTTAGGTGAGGTGCACATTTTCATCATGATTGATTGTTTTTCGATATTGATTGATTTGACTTTAGAAACAGTGTGTGCTGGTCGGCAGTGAAAACAAACTGCTGCCCTGCTTTATCGTAGAATGATGATTGATGTAAGTATTTTTCATCTAAGATCATGACTAATTATTCAAATACTTGAATAGAATTACTGCACACGTTTCCTTTAAAAAGCGACTAACAGTGAGATGGCTAATCTCTTGGGGTGTGACAGCCAACCTCATGACAGGATTTGTTTGTTACAAGTGTAGGAAGTGTACATATAGCAGGTTATCTAGTTTGTTCAGAGTAAGCTTACTGAGAGAAAGCTAAATCATATTTTACCAACCTTTTTTAGCTTTCTGTTCATATCGAGGAAATCATTTTGAGAAAACAAACGTATAACAATGTAAAAAGTGTGACAACCAGCGTCTGTCTTCGTGACATAATGTCTCAAGTTTTCACAGTTTTTTCCTGTTTTCAACACAAAAAGTCAGACCATATGCACAAATATGTACAGGAAACCTCAGAAATACATGAAGGTGCATACATTTTGTTAGAGTAAAGAAATGTTTGTGTATGATTCATTTCATTTGACCTACTTCACAAATATGTCACTGACAAAATAGACTAGTGTCAAACTGATTGGCAGTTGGGGTTCCAGTAGACAACTGTAAAATTTAAGTTATCCCTCCATACCAAAAACAAGGCAATTTTAAAGGAAAATACTGTTATGCTGATCAGGATTATCATATACTGAAGAAACTGTTGCGCTTTAAGCACATTTGGACTTTTCAGTAATTCGATTCACAGACATGCTGTAAATTAAACTCTGAAAGACAAAATCCTTGTTTGTTAGTCCCACAAAGGAATGTGAAATTAATTTCATTAAATGACATTTGTGAAATTTTTTAAGTCATTGCAATTGATTAAAATTATAGATAAACTACCTTGGGGTTAATACATTTTAGACTTCTGATTACCTTGAATTTTCTTTTCTGTGTTCATGTGGGTGATACGTTTGAAGATTGGGCCAAGGAGGTATAATATATACAATTATTGTGATAAGCAATGGGAGGTTAGAAAGTAAATAAGAGAAGGTCAATCAGCCCATGGTGCCTTAAATATTTTAACCAAACATTTGCAATGTATTTTTAAGGTGAGCAAGAATTGCTCTGAACTGTAGAGGGAACTTCTTATTTTCCTCAAGTGCAAAGGTTAAATTATGTGTTTTAGCAAAACATGTGCCTCACTGGCTCTCTTGATCCTGTCTACTGTCTCGCTTGTCATAACGTCAAGTACCCTTTTGCATCTTCATCTTCACCCTGGAAACTATTGACCCCCACCCACTTGCCAAAAGAGACAGTGATAACAAAGAGTGACTTCATGTCACTGAAATGCAACAGTTGTGCATGCATCGCCACCAACCCAAAGGATGTTCATTACAGCTACATCCATTCAAAAATAGGCCACATACTAGTAGGGAGGAGTGCTTCTTGTAAGTTACAACAAACAGCCCTGCATTTTAGATAAATAGACTATTGATTCAGTAAAACTGAGTGTTTGTTCATGTTTGGAGATGTGAGGTTTATAGCTTACGCAGCGTGTTGCCAACAGGGGTTTTGAGACTTGTAATCAATAGTCTTGCTTAGGCTTTGGGGAGAGGGCAAATAGCTAAATGTTGCCTCAAAGCACATCTTGTGAGATCGTCTGAAACTCCCATGGCCCATTCAGAAATACAGCCACATCGGAACAGATCCAAAGTGTAAACAACTTCATCTTATTAAAGCTGCAGCAGGTCAGTTCAAATAATTGGACCAATGTGACTGAGCAAGTACTTGAAACGCAACACAGTTCTGTCTCATAGGAAGCCAAAATGGCGGTTCAGAGTTGTTTCCCAATGACTGACACTCAGCAGCTTCACTCAACTTCTGATGTGGTATGAAAAGAAAAACAAGATCTCATTGAACTCGGGTTCAGTTAGACCAATTTGAAAAAAACAAACAATGAAGGCTACTGAATCACAAAACAACACATTTTTGTCTTTTTATTTATGATTATGTATGAACAAAAAAAAAGAAATTTAAATATACTTCCAAATATTTTGAAAAGATAAAAAACCAAAAAGTCTGTGCTATTTTATGTGTGCATGTTTCTTTTTCTGAGAGAAAAAACAAAACCTTTGTATTAAGAACAGCAGATTTTAGATGAAACTACTATCCCCTGCATTTTAGCTTTAATGTAGCTACATCCTACAGTATGTTTCTCTGTCTGGGGTTTTTGGCCAGAGCTTGGAGAGAAGCTAGCAACATTTTTTATCTTTCACTGAGCCCCAATGCGCCATTCCAAACCTTACCCCAGAGCATGCTCCATTGAAGCTCAGTACGGAAAGACCAGGAGGAGATCTGTTGAACTCATCAGAACTCCTAAGGTTTGAACCATTTTGAACATGACCACTATCTGAAAGTCTGCAAATAACTGAATACTTTTTGCAAGTCTGTTTTTTTTAAATTAGGTACATTTTGTTAATTATTTTAAGGAGACTCTACTGAGAAGATCTCTGAGTCTATTTTATTTGTCTAATGAGAGTAAAACATGGTGGCTAATATTTACTAAGTGGAAATTACTCTGACTTCCTGTCAATTTCAGTCTTTATACAAATCTATACTGAATCTATGAATTTTATCATTTTTGTTTATGTCTCCTTCAATCTGCTTCTACTTCACTTAGCAGAAGAAGACTTAATGGTTCCCTTACCTCAATCTCCTATAACTGGATGGTGAAGTCTCTAAATCTTGACTCTCTACCAGATGCAAAGAGCCCTGTTGTAAAACTGTCATTAATGGGGATAACGGTTGTTCCATTATATAACATGTGCCTATACGAATCCATAACCACAACACAGCTGTACACATGAATAGACACTCGCTTACTGCTTCCAAACAGGCGAGCAAAGTCCTCTAGAATTTGTAAATGTGCTTACCGGTATGAAAAGGTATAGTAAATGTACAGTACGGCCACTGGAATTTTTACGGGCCTATACTTACCCTTACAAGGTGATGCTTTGTAAAATGATAAGACTAAAATTACAATGAGCAGGAATGCTATGATTTTTACTACATGTATTTAGATGACATAATGTTACAGGCAGCAACAGCCTCAAGAGCAGGTTATGAGACAGAGATGTCACACAAGAATGTAAATGTTGGTTTTTTTTACGACGTCATAAGCAAGAAACGCACTGTTCCAAAAAATGTTAAATCATACAGAAAACTGTTTTATTAAAAAAGCTTCAACACGTTCTGCGTTTAACCGCAAGCAAGGACAGACCAGAAAAAGTTGTTTGAAATTAGCTTCACTTCATTGATGTGCCATATTCAGCAAAAACTGTGTCTACAAGTTATTTTAGAAATATTTGTATCACACCTCACACCACATCTTGTATTAATTGATCTAGGCCTATGTGTTCAGAAGTAATTAAAATATATATCTCCCTGCTGGGAATTTAGAAATATTGTCACCTAGGGAGCGATGACAGTTCTAAATGCAATGTGCAATTGGACATATCCTTGCAAAATAATGTTGTTTAACACATCAAAAAAAAAGCAGGCATCGCTATTCTGTCGGTAGGAAAGTGGACAATGCAGAGCATCACAGAGCAACACATTCCTCCATCTCCCCCCACACCACCTTCACAGTGTTCTCTGTACAGTGGCGTTGTTGTGTGCATGCGTGAGTGGGTGTCTGTGTTTACGCAACGGTCTGGAGCCGTGTCAGCCTGTCTGCATCTCTAATGAGAGCCTGTGGCGAGAAACACCTGCGCCGGGACCAAACAACAGCCACAGAAAGAAGGAGAGAAGGAGGGTGCGATCTGCTGTGACTACCACCCCACAGCCAATCTAAACCTCCCAGTCCACCCCCTCCAGTGATTGATTGGTCGTTAATGTTCTCTACTGCTGACATATCTGGCAACAAACACCACTGTGTAAGCGGAAGTGACTGGAGGGTCTGCAAAACACCGTGGACTGGTAATAAGTGTGAGAGGTCACACACTCGAGGGTGGTGAGTTCTTCTAGTCCCCATGTTCGAGAGCAGACTATGACTTGTCTGTGTCACCCTGTATATCACCAAGCCAGGCCACATTTTAACAGCCTTAATGCGATATCACACCTGTGAATGGATCTCTGTTCATGCTGCAAGATCCATGGTTGTACAGTCTTGAGATGGGGATTTTTTATTTTATTAATAAAAATCATAATTTTTGGGTAATTTACTGCAGGAAAATGAGTGGTAGTCTAATGTCGTCAACATTAGACTGTCTGTCTGGAGTAAAGGGGCAGGTAAAAGCACTTTATTTTAGATTCTTATTTACCAATACTTTTCAAAGCAGCCCCCAGTCAAAGCTACTAAAAAGTGGAAGTAGATTTGTGCAATTCTGACTCCACTAAACATACCAAAATGTTGAGACAGACTTTAAAAGTGGAAATCAAAGATGCTGCCAGGAATTCTGGAATAGTACTTTTCCCTGTGTCTTAATATAAAATAACGGGTCCAAGAGGAGCCTCCAGCTCTGTTGAGTCAGGATTTTCCTCCCTTCAATCCATCTGGTGGAGGTCACTATTGTTCCCTCATCTTCTCATTGTACCAGAACAAAAATAGCAAACGTACTATTATTTTGGAGTGTGCAGGCTACTGCACTATGTCTCAATCATTAGTTTAAAATTAATGTCCGCGTCCGAAAGGGAACTGAATATCTTTGTTAGCTATAAAACTACAGTATCTGCTAACTGAAAAGAACTTGCTAAAACAATCTGTAATCCATTTATTCAAATCGTCCGATTTAAAGCCGAGACAACAGTCTGACACTTAACCTCATGGAATTCATCAATTTGAGAAGCCGATCGAAAACATCAGCCCAAACTAGAGGGCAACCAACACGCCATGATGACCTGGCACCTATCTCAAGAGAGGGCATTCAGAGCAGTCTATTTACAGGGCTGTGTGCCTCTCACCTCTCACAAGTTATCATCGGGGCCACAGTAGGACCTGGGACAGAGCAAAACAGGAAGCCAGAGCCATAACGTTATGTAAGACAAAAGCTCTTCAGAGGGGAATAAACAGTGTGGGACCATGGCGACGTTCTCCGTTCTTGTGAGGGGTGAGCTGGGAGGCAGCCAGGCGATCGAATCATATGAAGAAAAAAAAAACAGGTTTATGTTGGGGGCTGAAAGTCCTGTTTCTCTCCAGACACTCCTCCTCTCCTCCCTATCCCCTTTACCGCTCTTAATCGCCATACCTGAGCCATGTGAGTCAGGCTCGGGTTGGCCTCTCCTTCCAGACTCCGGAAAGGCGTACCAAAAGGGCCCCGTCACCTGTTAAAAAAGTGCTGCTTTACCTCCAGACACAACATACGGAGGGGGTGTGTTTGTGTTGGCACCTGAACACCTGTCCTCCGGAACAGGCAAGAGGGACACGTGTGGAAGGTCCGGATGAAGCAGCGCCCTTCAGATCAGGCCAATGTTGTTTTCTCTGTTCTGTCCATATGCATCAAACTAAGAGGTGGAGCACAGGCCCTAGCTTGTGAGATAAACAAGTTCGGGAGACTCGCCATTCTTTAAGTGAGTCGCTTCCTAATTAGAAGGCTTTAGTCCCACAAGAATGGTAAGATGCTTTGGTAATAACTCCCAAATCCTGGCTCCTTGTGGATGCATGATTTCACAGTGCGGCGTTGGCTCGGATAGGGACAGAGAAAAGTATGGGTTTGGGGAGGAAGAGGAGCCCACCACATCCAAATTCCCAGCCAGCAAATCCTCCAGACATCCTGCCCTTGCAGGTGAGGCTAACATGTGGTGCCCTCAGGTGGGCAGGTGAACCGGGCTACCCTGCTGTGAAGTTTGGCTCGCTCCAGACAGCTGGGATTCCTAGACCAGTTTGAACACAGACAGGAGAGCGACAACACACAGAGACAACTAATTCCACCAAATACGACGCAGCACTCAAATCCCTTGGGGTTATTGGACTTGCACTTAAACATACGGTGGTTTAATGGTATAACTACCTGGTACAAAGGAAGTAAACAGAGTAGCCCTCGTTTGTTTTGATAAACACCTGACTGGCAGACACATAATGTGCTGTCCGGTCCCTAAGCATACCAAAATACCAAGACACGATAAAACTTTGATGGGAAAATAACATTGTAAAACCGGGTATTTTTCCATTAATTCCCTAAGTCTAGTACTACTCTAGAGTCCTAAAAACACTATCACACCCGCATCCCTAACTATTCCCTTCTCGGATTCACCACCTCCTTGTCCCCTCCCACTCTCCAGTAGTCTATGGTATAAATACTCCTCTCTCTGCATTTTGGGACTCAGAAACCTGGCTTACATGAACAACCCAGTAAACGGCAAAGAAAGACTGACGCAAACAAACAAAGTTAATAGAAGACTAAATCTGAGCCAAACTTACCTAAGCAAAAACCAGTTCTCATGTTGGCTCGCTCACAAGAAAAAATTGAGAAAAGAAAAAACGTCATCCTCGTTTGAATCCTTTGAACAGCAACCCTCCGATATGTTGCTCCAGCTGGCTGTGAGTCTGTCTTGCCTGGTTCTGGGTAGCCTGGCCCAGGCACAGGGTCAGGGCCAAGCCTCCATGCGCCGCTCCAACAACAACAGTGGCCACTGCCAGTACACCTTCACTGTGGCCAGCCCAGAGGAGGTGAGTTGCCCCAGCAGCACTAGCACCCAAGGACTGGAAATAGAGGGCATCCTGGCCCGCCTCACCCTGTTGGAGTCCACCGTCAGCCGACTGGTGAGTGGAGGGGGAGCCAGCGCGGAGGAGGGCCTCCAGGATGCCTACGCCCAGGCCATGGGGGAGAGGAGCCAGCTGCAGCAGGAGAAGGAGCAGCTTAACAGACAGGCGCAGGAGCTCCAGAAAATGGTGGACGAGCTGAGCCTGGAAGCCAAGACCCTCCACCAGAGACCCTGTCCCCAGGCTCCAACCTCGGGAGGGGCCCTGTCCGACACCAAAAAGAAACCTGCAACTGGTGGGCATCTTGCAACTATCATGCAGTGGAGCAAAAAGTCCTGTAATGTACAAACAAATCCAAAAAATGTGCACCTGAATGCATATTTAATTGATCACTAAGAGATTTTTGTTTTTGTAAATAGAGCAACAGTAGCTGTATGGGAAGCATCTACTTGCTGGTAAAAACACCTGGTAAAGTAACTGTGTCAGGTCACGTTTCCATTGGTTCGCCCGGGTCGAGTAAGGGGATAGGAATTTACCGCCTGGATGCCTCATTTACAGCACTGTCCCACGTGCATTAATGGCATGCTACCTAGGAGTTTGATCCTTTCGAAATGCTTTCAGTGGGTCATAGGGAACATAGTAAGCGAAAGGTAAATACGCTAACAAGAAGCTAAAAAATGACTTCTCTTTTTATGCCGGAAGCCTGTTACTATAGCTCACTTACACAACAATGGTTTTGCATTTGCATTGCACTGTCTTTTGGATCATAATGGAGCTCATTATTGCAAAAAGTGGTGTGACATTTTATCTGTGATAATGCGATCGGTTGAATATCAGGCTAAGCAAAAGGCTTAGTTCACAATCCTCTCTGTCCCCCATTAGATCCTGCCCGTGAGTTTGGCAACGCTGAATACCAAGAAATGAAGGCTGAGGTGACGGAGGTTCCAGCCTCTCGCCTGCTCCCGGAGTCAGTCTATAACTACACAGGTATGAAGAGGGAGGTTTCATCTCAATCCATTCAGACACCTGCCTATAGTGTTTTATAGAGAATCCCATATTTTGGCCTCTTCACGTTCCAACCACGCCTACTTACAATGAACGATCACAGAGTAATACAACGTAAACAATTGTCATAGTATTTTCTGAAAGGATTTCGAAAGCTACAACGATATATGTTGACCTTAATGCTGCATGCTTTTAAATGAAAAAAAAAGCTCAATACCTAAATCCTTGTGTTGTGTCTGTGTCTCCAGCCTGCGGGGAGCTAGTTTCAGTGGGGGAGCCTGTGCAGCACAGGAAGGCCGACGGCATCACGGGGAAGTACGGCGTGTGGCTCCAGGACCCCGAGGCCCCGGGGCCCGTGTACACCAACGAGACGGTGTGGCGCATCGACACAGTGGGCAAGGACGTGCGCCAGCTCTTCGCCTACGAGAACATGGAGCAGCTGTCACGCGGCTTCCCCATGAAGGTGCTGCTGCTGCCCGAGCCCGTGGAGAGCACGGGCGCCGCCCTGTACCGCGGCGCGCTCTACTACCAGCGCCGCCGCAGCCGCACGCTCCTCCGCTACGACCTGGCCTCCGAGAGCCTGGCGGCGCGCCTGGACCTGCCCCACGCCGGCTTCCACGGCCAGCACCCGTACTCCTGGGGCGGCTACACAGACATCGACCTGGCGGTGGACGAGCAGGGCCTGTGGGCCATCTACAGCACGGCCAAGGCCAAGGGCGCCATCGTGCTCTCCCAACTGGACCCCGACAGCCTGGAGGTGAGGCGCAGCTGGGAGACCAGCGTGCGCAAGAACACGGTGGCCAACGCCTTCATGGTGTGCGGCCGGCTGTACACGGTGGCCAGCTACACGGCCTCCAACACCACGGTGAACCACGTGTTCGACACGGCCACGGGCGAGGAGCGCGGCATCGCCGTGCCCTTCAAGAACAAGTACCGCTACAACAGCATGGTGGACTACAACCATGCCCGCCGCAAGCTGTATGCCTGGGACAACTTTCACATGATAACCTATGATGTCAGGCTTGGTCGCCCCAGCAACAGCAGTAGCTAGGCTGGAGACAATGTAGCCATTGTTTATCCATAAGTAAATGAGACAATGCGTACTTAGTTGTTACTTCAGTGTTGAGGTGTCTCTATATGTCTACTGCTATAGAAGCTCACTAGAATACATTTTTTACTTCAGTCTGTAAATAATCTTTAAACATCACTATATATTGCAATTAACACATTCTTACAGTCTAACACAGGAAATATCACAATAGACAAAGCTCTTTTTTTAATTCAGAGTGCACATAATGTTATTACAACACATACTTTTCATACAATCTTAATTTATGAATGTATCCTATTTTCTATTCCATTACTATCAAATGTTATCTCTAAAGTGCTGTGTATTTTCAAACTCTTGTCCTGTAATTTCAGCTCTTAATAAAAGCTATACCAAAAAAAAACATCCAAGCATTCTCAATTACTTGTATTTAGATATTTCCCTATGTAACACTTATCATACTTGATATGATTCTCACAAATCATTATATTTCAGTTTGGAGAGAAATGGAAATTCATTTTAGATATACAATGCAAATTAATGCTCTGTAAGATTGTTCTAAAATTAACAACTGTAACATTGAAAGGGCCAAAAGAACAATGAACACAATGAACATTGAAAAATGCAGGTGTGTAATGGTCTGACTGGTTTGTCCCCTGTCATGTTGCACCATCTACTGGTCAATTTTCTATAAGCATTTAGATTGCCACACAACATCAGCCCTAGTTGACCAGCACATCATTTGCGTTATCACTTTAACAAATACATCATGTTAAAACTGTGAGGCAACAGCCACCTGTGAACCCCATAACTCAATGTTGAACCGAAACGGATAGCATGACCAGAAATTAATTTTAGGGAACCTATTCCAAGTGAAGTGGCATGGTGAGTAGGGCACAGCTAGAGAAAGGGAGAGCATTTGGGAGTTGCAAACTAACAACATTGTAAGGGGAGATGAGGAAGAATTAGTAGAACAGTCAGCAACGTTGCCACATCCTTCCACTGTGTGCAGCCTGCACCCTGGAAGGGCAATGCCATAGCAGCACCGGGGATTCCTCTGCAGGCTTGCATGCTGAGAAATGTGACTAGTAAGTAACCACTAACCAGGTATCACTTTCATACTTCATACGTCTGCAAATACCCCACAACACACATATGCTTGCAATGCCCCAACAAGGCCAAAGTCAATATGAAGGTCAATTCTGATGATTACAAATAAATACAATAAAGATTGAATGAACAGCATTGATATGATTGGCTAGAACAACTGTGTTCACAACCTTTTGAGGATGTCTGCGTCTCTTTGAAGGCTCGGTCAAGCCTAGAATATCAACACCTTCTATTTCCCCACATATCCTGTCTTTCCTCTCTCCTCCACACAAAATAGCATCCTTCTAGTGCCTAACTATGGCCTCCTGCCTGCGAAACGGTCACCCACTAGTATGAACTCGTCATCGTCAGTATCAACATCACTTGAGGAGGTACGTTTTCCTACGGTTGAGTGGTTAAGGACACTGACTCCCGAGCTGGTGAGCACTGTAGACCCCTGGGTTTGAACCCAGTCAGAGGCAAAAAAAAGGAAGGAAATTAAAGTCTTTACTATAGCGGAAGGTGACAAGTAAGAAAATATACACAATACATGCAGACTAAGAAGCACTCCTAACCTCCTCCCCCCAGCCCCTCCATTTGAAGCGCACAAACCCCATGGTCAGTCCTAAGCAGCAGGCCAACAGTGGCCTTGCCATGATCACCATCAGCATAGCCCGCATTCTTTCCATGGACACATTCCTGTCAGACATGTACACCGCACATGTCTGACAGGGATGCCTTTCCTAGACAGAGCTACAACTACATGTTTTTTGTGGGTAACTGAAATGGGTACTGGTCGTTAAAAACTGAATGCAGAGCAGAATAACAGCCTATTGGCCAAAAATGTCACTCAGACTATGGCCATTCTCTGGTAATGTTCGTAACGCAGCCTCGTTTTATTTGTTTTCCTTCAGTAGTATGGCGACAAACGTACCTCGTTCACAACGCATACCCAAAAATAACAAGATCCTTCCCGACCAAATTCACATGATGCGTTTAATGCAATGTAAAATTCAGTAAGAGCCATGGTATATTGCCACAGGAAGATGAAGATAATAAGGGATGTGCTTTATAATACCATAATTAATGTAACAAAAAAAAACTCCGCTGAAGTCCAATCCGTGTCGTATCCAGTGCATGCGCTACAAATTGATAGCCTGTTTTTAGACGTAACCCAGTCCTTTAAAGATCCGCCTTTATAGCCTATACCGCGTGACATTCCACTAGACATCAGTGATGATGCTGTAGCCGTGAGTTCACCTTGCCATCGCAACTATGCCTGGTCTGCTACTTGGAGACATGGTTCCTAATTTTGAGGCAGATACCACTGTTGGCAGAATCCTGTTCCATGAATTTCTAGCTGATTCGTGAGTATCCTCAATTGAATTGCAAATTATCAAGTATGGACGTGGGATGGTTAGGGCTATTACAGGACATCACCAGCATTGGAGCGCTATTGTTTGAACGCTACTTCCTCCTTTTTGAACATATCATCCTTCCTCTTTCTTTAGAGCAATACAACCTAATTAATAATATTGTATCAGTGATGTTATCGCTTGAATGTTTCCAGGTTACAGCATTTAACATGTAATTTTAACACTTGAGCTAGATTCTTATAAGTGGCTGTATTATCGAGGACAATTTCAGTTACGTTCTGATATTGCATGAGGCATTAGGAAGCTGAATAGAGGAATCTAATCGGTGATCAAAATCTCATTAGTTGCAGAGCTCAACCGAAACTCTGATATGACTAGAATGTCAAAGAGACTTCATACCACATACTTTGATTAATCTCAAAAAAGTTTCACACTCTTCATCCCTTGATAGTCAATCCATTCTCAGTTTTCTTTTCTCACAAAAATAATACAAATTCACACTCTCCATCCCTTGATATTCAATTGATTATCTATTTATATCTCACTATAGTATCACTATAGTAACAGAATTATAAACATCATTCAGCAGTATTTTTCACTTGTCAGATGAAATAGAGCAGCTAGACCAGAAATATTGGCTTTCAGTTTTACTGATAAAGCCCGGAGCCAAAAAACAAACACAGGCTCAATCCACACTATATTTCATCCCTTGCCAATTTTTTCTCTTCTGTCTTGTTCCTACTCGACGTTTCATAGCTGGGGGATTCTGTTCTCCCACCCTCGCGACTTCACCCCAGTCTGCACCACCGAGCTGGGCCGTGCCGCCAAGCTCAGCGGTGAGTTTAGCAAGCGCAACATCAAGATGATCGCCCTGTCAATCGACAGCGTGGAGGACCACCTCAAGTGGACCAAGGTGCCCTTTTGGGGGGATCAAGATATTGTTATCTTTTCAAATAGTATAGAAGTCTTGGCAGACTCCTATAAAAATATATATGTGTAATGCCTAGCATGGTCTTGGTTAACAGTATACATACCTATTTGTATCTGCAGGACATCTTGGCCTTTAACGATGAGCAAGCAGGCCCAGGCTGCTCACTACCTTTCCCCATCATAGCTGACAGCCAGAGGAAGCTGGCTGTGGAGCTGGGCATGTTGGACCCAGACGAGAGGGACAAGAGTGGCATGCCCGTGACTGCCCGCTGTGTAGGTCTCCTCCAACACACACACACACACACACACACACACACACACACACACACACACACTGATGCCTGTCTCTCTCCCTCTGACACTCACAGTCATCTCTCACATTTTTACTGGGTCATGTCCTTCTTACCTGGTTTCCGTTCCTTTCTGCTTATGTCAGGTGTTTATCATAGGCCCAGACAAGAGGCTGAAGCTGTCTCTGCTCTACCCTGCTACCACAGGGCGCAACTTTGACGAAATACTACGAGTGGTGGACTCGCTGCAGCTCACAGCGGAGAAACGCGTGGCCACCCCTGTTGACTGGAAGGTCAGACGATGCCCCCAAAACTATATGAATATCAAATACAAGGCACATGCCTATTTAAACGCACTTTCACCGAATGTAACCGTGAGATGTGAAAGTAAAATGATATGGTCGAATTATGATTCAATGATTTCACAAACCTCCCTATAGCTTGGCGACCATGTGATGGTCCCTCCCAACATGTCCGAAGACGAGGCCTCCTTTCTCTTTAAAGCGGGCGTCATTCCCAAAGAGCTGCCCTCAGGGAAGAAGTATCTACGCTACACACCTCAGCCATGACCTGCGATGATGAGGACGGTGATGGTGACGATGTGGTATAACCCCTACCCCGGAGATAGCATATAACCCAACGGACTATTAGGAGGGGGCCCTGCTGCCTTCAAAATAGTCAATATAAACAAGGCTACAATGTTTGAAGATACTATTGTGTTCTTACCCCAGTAAAGCCTGGAGGACTGATACAGGGAGAGCTGAAATACTTTATGATGTGTGACATGTCTAGTCTTTTTTCACCAGGGGGCAGAGCACAATTTAAAACCTCTCAGCCTCAGGATTGTTGTCTCATTTTGGTTAACAGAGCAATACAATGATAAAGCAGGGAGAACTTATATACTTTAGGATGTGTGACACGTCTAGTCTTTTTTCACCGGGAGGCAGAGCAGAAATGAAAACATCTAAGACGCAGAACTGTTGTCTCATTTAAATGCTATATTAAAAAATTTTTAATTTAAAATGCTAGGCTAAATCTTCACATAACAATATATGTTGTCTCATTTTGGCTATACCTTCACATAACAATATGATTATAATGCAGTGTAAATGCATAGATGGCGGGCTCCCTATCGCGCCGTCGATGTACTTGGGTCAGAGTGGAACTGGACTTTCGGACACCGCTGTTTGAAGTAATCCGCTTGGCCCACTGCTGTGAAGCGTGTGTGTGGGGTGCATTGGGTGTTTGAAATTGGACTGTAAACCAACCTTCACTGGGACAGGAAGGACATCGGTGCAGGGGACAGTGATTGACTCACCAGACAGAGCTGGGAAACAACCCTTTGTGGTCAACAGGGGCATAGGTATTTGGTGACAGACGGGACAAAGCAATAGGAGAGTTTGATTGGAATGAGTGGGGAAACACTCTTTAGAGTGAGAAAGATGTATGCGGTGATTAACACAGCTGCTTGCTAAACAAAAATGGAGTTTATCTGATTTTCATGTTCATAGACATCACTAATGTCGTATTTATATCGCACAACATGTCACAGACCTCAGTTCAAAGAAGCAAACAGCACGAGAAGCTAGTGTTGGAAGAGGCAAACTCACATTTCATAATCAATGTGATTTATTTATTTGGGTGACAGTGTGTTCACCACATTGTGGTTCAAACTGTTGGGTCTGGAACAGGATGTCCTGTACTTCACAATGTCAAAATGGTCACAACGCCTGGGAAATGTTTTTCAAACCACTCTGATTTCACTTCCTGATTCTCCGGTCCCTTGGGGTGACATCGGGCCCAGACCAATCAATTGTTTAGAATCAAGGTCAACTTCACCTGATACCGGGTATCACGAGGGCTCTTATATATTCTCTGTCCAGAATGACAAGTGTGTCTCATGTCTCATGAAGATGTAGGGAGTCTTATATGCACAGTTCATTCGGTCATCAGGACCTTGTACTCCCTCTGGTGGACAACTAGTCGTTGGAAAACCTGGAACTTCCTCACATAGAAGCTGGAGGACAAAAAGAAGCACTGACTCTTAATACAAGTCCCAATATAATATAATGACATATATAGAATATATGTATTTTTATATCAATCAGTCATTTGTTTGCATTGGTAAGGCATAAACCTTGCACCCTCAGTAGTTCTAGAGCAACCCAACGGCTTCTCACCTCTGGAGTTCCTGGCAAGGCAAAACAACTTTCCCCACTTTGGCCATTTTCTTCATCGCCTCCTAAAACACGCATTGCACATAAAGTACTCAAAATGAATCATGGAATCGTAAATAAATCATGCACATTCCACTTTATAGCCCCCCGTGACCTAGTTTCAACCCCCCCAAAAAAAACAGTGGGCGTTGTTTGTGACTGCCTGGAATCGTATACAGCGCCTCTCTTCCCTCCTAAACCTCTGTAAGCTCACGGGATCACTGGACCAGCTCAAAACGATCAGACGGCAGCAACTGCACAGACGGTCACGGCTCAGAATGGGTAAACAGGTGTGAGCTCCAGTAAACCGTTCTTATTTTTAGCATGGCTGGCTTAGGGGCCAGCCCTTCCCTGGGGTTAAGATCTGTGCCCGTGAGATATCCCCCCCAGCAAATGAACGATACAAAGATAACCATTTCTCTTTCATCGCCTACTATATATTATGCTCTGCACAAGAGTGGCTCCATGTTAAGACAGCAGTAATAGAAAAAGGAGGGGCGGTTTCCCTTTCACAGGTTCTTTCCGCTAGATGGTAGTATTGAGTTAACACTAGTTTTGACCTGCAATCTATGTTAAACTAACAAGAAGAATTATGTGTCTGTCTGTGTGTGTGTGTGTGTTTGTGTGTGTGTAGTGGGGGCCCTTCTCCACCTGTATAGAGCTATAGTCACATGACGCACATGCACCCAGGACCGCTGCTCCAACCAACACCGCTTCTGTCTGAGCGGGCAGGACCACAGGCAAACCTGGATAAGACAACACAAAGTAGCCTTTGGTGAGAGAAAAAAAACAATTTTGAATCAAAGACTGTGCTCATATCTTGCTAACTAAAAGTAATTTGAGAATATGACATCATGGTCAGATGTACAGACAGTGTCTACCAGACATGATAACTAATAACAAAGATTAACATTCGTAAACAATCAGTAAGTGTCTTGTGTTTAGAAGGCTGTTATTTAAACGTCAGGCATTTTTATTATTACATACCTGTAGCATTGGCGTGCGCCTGCACAAACAGGGGATTCTTACTCAACCCTCCACAGAGGAAGAGGGTTGTGATGTCGTGTCCTGCCTCCCTCATTGCCTCAAGGATATGACGTGTGCCCAGCTGAAATACAAACACACAAGGGCCGAACAGCTTCACCAAACCACATCAATCCACCCGATAGAGTTCCGGACTGAACCGTGCTTATAATCACCTACTGAGTTCATGTTTTGACATGACATTCGATGCAGTTTAAACTTACAGAGAGGGCTTGCACTTACAGAGAGGGCTTGCACAGTGGACAAGTAGAGCAAGGCCAGGTCATCTAAACTTTGAGACAGCGACAGACCAATCACCTGCAGAAGAACGGCACCAAGGCCATTAATATACAGTATCACTTAGAATCAGAATGCATAAAAAGCCATAGCATTTACAGCGGATCCAAAATAAGAAAAATACATCTTTGCAATCGAGGGACACATTTTCCTTGACCCCTCACCATGCCTTTCAGGGTGGGGTCAGCCAGAGGAGACCTGTTGCCATGGAAGTCTGGCCACAGGTGCAGACTAGCTCCCAGGAGCTCGACAGGAGCCTTGTCCTTGGCCATGGAGTCCAAGTGTTTGTTCAGGTACAAGTAGATATTGTCCCCACTGCATGGACATTGGGATATAATTAGTCTGAAATTGCTACCTGTGTGAGTAGATAGCATTATAATAAACACCAAGAATGACAAAAGGCCAGAAGTACTGGTTTCTACATAACTAAAGGTGTCGAAAGTAGTCATTCTAAACAGGTCTGGCGATCACCGGTAGCAAACAATTACATATCTGTGTCCAACATACACAGAAAGCAAAAAAAACAACTAACATTTCAAAACAAGCTCTACACAGATCAAAACCACAAGGCCAACAATAACCTCGACATATGTCAGAACAAGGGTGCTTCACAGACCAACCGGAATTTTAGAACTTAAAAGATAACAGCGGTAGTGCCGGTAAAGTAGCATCAGTCAAGTCTAGAAGCCAGCGTGTCTGGAGAGAGAAGATCCATAGCTGACCTTTGCTGAGCCTGGTCCTGGAGCTGGGCATAGGCTGCGTGGCCCGTCACCACATGTTCTATCTAAGGGGGAGGTGTGAGAGCAGGTCAAGTCAAAAGGTCGTCCATAATGAATCCTTTAACCGAGACTCTGTGTCTCATAGCTCTATGGCCTAAGTCACTCTCTCTGGCCTTTCAAAAATAAATTCCGATTCATATTTTTTTATCTTTTAGGAAGCCACAAGAATGCCTGGCCACCTTTTGTTGTAAAATGGAACCTTAGGTCGAGACAGAGACGGACTGACCAGCCGTCCCGTGGCGCTCTGGCCTCCTTCGTTGAGCCACAGGTCCGGCACCATGGCAGACAGGTAGGGCCCCCACACACCAGGGACAAACAAGGGCTGCTGGCTGACCTGACAAGCAGAAGGACACACAAACACATGACTAATTGTACTCCGCCTCACTTGACCCTGGAACGGAATCAGCACACCAGGCAAGGCAAGTGTGTTGACGTATATGTAAATATCCAAATAAAAGGACTTTTTTTTTTTTTTCGTGTGATGGATGGAGTTATGAGCCATATTTCCATATAGATGAACAACAAGGTTCTGCGTTCCAAATGTGTCAGCTTGTGGTAAACAGGACACAGCCCCTGTCCAGCCCAGAGGGGTTAACACATGACAATAGTCATCCAGACACAAGAGGGATTTCCAAGAATCAGCTACGTAAGATCATCATGACTCTTATCAAAGGAAAATATGTTGCGCAAATCTATCTGTTGTTGTTCAATGTTGGACAGGTTTACGCCAGTGCAGAGGAAATTCGAGGAAACGCTTGAGTGTATTAAGCGGTTGATCCAGTAGGGGAAGCCATTGAGTGTGCTTAGATTAGCTATGCATGGACACACAGGATCAGTGCAGCACTGTGTGGGTTTAAGTGCAACCCCCCCCAGTAGAAAAAAACAATGCCGGATCCTTTGTCTGTGCTCCTCACACCACATCTTCTGTGCCATAGGAACATGGGTATTAGCGTAGCAGGCGTTTCCACTAGAGGACATAGCGTGGTTGTTCAGTCGCACAACCAGGGGCGGGTCAGCTTTAAACCACTTACTGCCATGTGACACGACGAGGTGCCACAGATCATCGCCATGCGCGATGTGATCGGCTGGTCCTCACACGGCAGGTGAAAGCCTCGTACGTCCGCGCCAATCACGCCTGCACATCACAAAGAGAACAAGGGAGAGGGCCATATATGGGTAAGGGCAAATATTCACAAGGGTTTAAGGCTTACGCTAAAAACATGCTTCAGATAAGAGTTACAGTTAAATATCCAAGCCCATTCAGGACCTTGTAAGCACTAGAAAAATACAACCCACCATACTTTCCAAAGACAGTTAATAATAACATCGGGGTAAAAATAGTTTCGTCCAATTTAGTATCGCAGCCATTTGAAGTAGCTCTGTAACCTTTGCGTCGAGTTCAACAGTGACACTAACTGTTGGAATAATGTTTACCAAGCTGGTTTGAGTTTGCAGAAGGTGGAAGGTACACTGGCAAGCCGGAGCCACAGTGCCGATCACCATGACAGGTACGCCAGTTAAATGCAGAGAGTGATTTAACCTTCAACCTGCGTGACAATGTGTAATCAGCAGGGGTCTAGGGCAAGGTTCAGGGGTCAGAGATCACGAATGGTTGAACAAAACCATGTGGCCCTGTGTCGACAACACAGAATATAAAATTGCTGTTGTAGCTGACGCAAAACAAAATAGTAACAAGGGTATTATACAATCTCAGTGTCCCTCAAAACGGTGCAAAAATAGTGAGGTGTGTTACAATGTTGAAAACTTATCTATTTATGGCAAACAATTGTTCCTCTTACCCTTCTTCCTTCCCACTAAACAAAACATGTGTCAGAGGACTGAACACTTTTCAATCAAACAAGAACATAAAATAACACAACTAAAAACATAGTAAAATAACATTATAATAATAGCAAAGAGAAATAACATACTACTAATACCACCATTGTTGTGTATCAGAAGAAGCCTAGTATATTAGTCCTTTGAGTTCTGTACTGCACGTGGTATATCAGACAGGGATACCTAGGCCTCCAGCATGAGCATCAATGAGAGAGGCACCGACTGCTGTGCCAGGAGGAAGCCCCATCTCAACTGCTGCCTCCTGGGTAAGACCCTCTCCCAACGGGGTCCCTGGACCACAGGTCTGATTGCCTGAATGAATGGAAATGCAGAGGGGCTTCAACTACTAGCACTTGTTTGTCCTCCCATAATGAAAAAATCCACTAAATTCTCCACAACCATAAGGGATAAATTCACGACTACCGATTTTGGAATGGTTGTTTTCCAGTAGGTCCTCCAAGCCAATGGATGTCCAGAAACTAGCATCCCATCCCCCAGCAGGACAGTAGGTCCACTTGCACACCAGAGTACACAGAGACCTGAGAGGAGAGGTCAGCCACATGTAAGCCATTAACTGTACAGTATGGAACACATGGTACAGAACCCCTTCAGGGCAGGAAGCAGGAAAATTATTAAGGAACCAAGTCGGAACTGTAACTGGACTTGAGCTCACCTGGCCACAGAACCGGTGGCTTTCCACGACAGGAAGTCCGGCAGATCAAAGAAGTGAGCGGCGTCTCTCCAGCAGCTCTCCCTCAGGTTCTGATAAAGAGGGCAGCGAGGTTGTTTGGCTAGGGGAGGGAACTACACCCGCTTTAGACCAGTGGGTGATAAACCACAGTACAGGAACCGGCTGCTTGGCCAGCGCGCCACGATAATAAAAAATAAAAAAAACAGCTAGAGACAGGCAGTGACCCCTGACCTCTTTGAGCCAGAGCAGCTTTGGGGGCTGCATCTCTGGGGACATGACCCCTCCCACCCGGGTCAGGACAGGGTGGCCGCCATGCGTTATACGAGCGGCCTGCTCGGCGGCCCGGTGGTCCATCCACATCACCACGTTCCTCTGTCTCTCCCCTGCACACAGGAAGGGCTAGGGCTTTCATCGTTACCTTCAAAGTATATTTACATTTGGAAATGTGATTTGTGAACATTGTAGCATTAGCTTTATGAAAATGTTGGCAAAGTAGGGTAAATAAACGATTTAAATTGATAATGGGCAGATTCTTATCCTTGGACATGTAGAACAGCAAAAAAAAAAAAGTTTACCTCCTCTACTTGTGTTTAAGTCGGAAAAATAAATGTAGCAAAACAATACACTGGATGCAGGTCATTGATGTCCTTTTATCTACATTTTATCACGTAAAAATATAAGACTAGCGCATTTTAGTTTCTCGTATGATCAATTTATTTTCCTACATACTGTAGGCGACAATTTTCCCTCAGGCATGGTAAAATGGTCCCAAAATATTTCTTACAAGATGTCATGTCAATGTAATGGCTCAACATTCCAGTCTGTCGGCCATCTACGTATTTCTGTTAATATGCTGTAAATCTATCAGTTTCTCTTTAATGCTTGTTCACTGTCAGGCAGATTATGACATGACAACAACATTATGGTATTTATGTTTCCATTCCAGATTTGGCCTAAGCGCGCTGCACCATCTGAACCACACATAAATAAAACTCACCGTCCTGGTTAACCGCCACGGGCTGGAAGTTCTGGTCCAAAACCACAAGGGAACAGGTGGCATCAAACCCCATCCCCCGGATCTGTCCCCTCTCTACACCCTCCGTCACACGCTGACACAGAAATACATCATGTACATTTGCAGAACAACTAGTGTGGTGACATTAAGGTCAATTAGTAGGTACTTGGGTGTTTTCGAGGTTCTAGACCAGTATCTAATCTTATTGTGAGTGTACAGTCATGCATGTTCGGGACTTGCAGTCTGAACTTTTTATTTTGAAAACACTATATTTACATTTGCATTGACACCTCAACCATAGAGTATACCACAAAGATAAAAACGGTGAGATAAGCTCATTGTTTTTCCAATGCGCATGCGCGAAACTCTAGTCTACAAGGTCAGTTGGAAAAACTTTAAAAAATATCACACGCTGTTAAAAACCGATTTGAGTAAGAAGGTCCGTCTTGCAAATCTTACCTTCACAGTACTGCAGCATTTACTCCAGATCTCAGTGGATGACTGGACATAGTGGTCAGTGTGGGGCTCCCAGACGCTAATAGGCTCCTCTGCGGTGCTTTTTACCTTTCCATCTCTGGTGACGAGGGCCGCCCTTACACTTCCAGTGCCCACGTCCACCCCTACATAGTACATTGAGGCTGACCCATCCATGACGGACATCTGCCATCACAGAGATAAGGATTAAAGTTATAATAATATAATATATTTTAATATAATATAATATAATAGTAAAACATTATAGCTAGGATACTAGTATGATCATGTTCATGAACTAGTTTTCAGAATACACACAAAATAGTATAATTTAGTACGCTAAATTATTCTAAAGGTTGACGAGATTTGGCTTGCAAGAATATTAAACAGGAATAACTTTTGTAATGGTGCGATTGAACTCTTCCATCATCAAAACAACTTGCACTGCAACATGCAGCCCAGTGACTGAACATTACTTACATAAACTTGTGCTGTCTTTTAATTCTGAGTGCATTTTTGGAGCCTAATTTTTATCAAAACAAATAAAAGATTACAAATTATTTCTTACCCACGAAGCAAATGTTTACGCTAATAGCCACCTAAAAGTTATTATGTTAAAATTGTGCATGTATTGTGTTCTGAGTGTACTTTGGTTATCAACAGAAAGCGCGAGTAGCCAAAAAGGACGGCAGCGATTCTGTCGCAGCTCGTGACTCGCCATCTACACTTTTGAGTATTTCACATATTTAATACAGAACTGTGCATACACATCACAACTCAACCTCCTGGGTCATTCTTGTTAACCGGTGTGTTTTAAATCCCCTAGGCATCCTGCTTAATATTTATTGTAAAATGTTTCTGCTATTAGCTCCTAATAGGTTTAGGTCTCCCTTATCATACAAACACATACAAACTGCCTACACTTACCTATGACAAAATGTTCTGGTAATGACACAATTTCCCCATGAGGGAATTCAACTCAAGCAACTGAATTATCAACTGAAGTATTAACTCTCAGTTTTATATTATTATTTTCTTGTTTAATACCATCAACCTGTGTATTGTCACAACCTTATTGTTCCACCCTGTTAGGCTACTTTATTAAGTAAGTTAATTACATTTTATATTTTTACAAATTTTTTTTAAAGAAAGTAAGGATTCAAAAGCTGTTTACATGTAGGATATCTTGCTAGCTAGTTCATGATCACTCCCACAGCTTGGGCTATCAAATACTTACTATAATAATACTTGGGCTGTCAATACGTTTTTCCAGATATACATAGGCAATATCCGATTAAATGTAATAAAAAATAAAAATGCTAAAGTTACCAGGTCCAAATGTCACCCGTTAATAAGAATGACTATCTAATGATACAAAAGGCTCCTTCAATATTTTTTGTGATGTGTGGGCCAAGGTCCAACACCTTAACAACAAAGAAAGGGATTGTACTGTAGACAGGGCCAGACTTTGGCTATTGTAAACTCCAGACAGTTGAAACAGTTGGCAGGAGCAGAGGGAGGAAGATTGTATTTTCCAGTAGTGACCCATGGGCCAGCAGAGTCGCGCACAGAGAAACAGTAAGCATGGCCGGGGTCATCGGTAGTTTGATGTGAGAAAAAAAATATTCACCAACAGTTATAAACACAGGTGCGGCAAAAGAGATGATGTGCATATTTTTTTTCCTTTTCTGATCCACTAAGCAGCCAATCACTTAGGACCAAAATGTATGGGTGTCCATGAGTATGCAGAGCAAGTACTTATAGCATAAAGGATGGCGAGTTCATAAGAAGTGTCACTGCAGTTCAATAACAATGTTTTTATGTTTCTCAATCTGGGCAGCATGTGCATTTATGTACAAACATCATTGTGACGATTAGACTATTTTCGTTGGAGACATGCAAGCTAACAATGCTATGGAACATATACGTTTCAGAAATATTCCAATCTAAAATTTTGCTTTAGGTGTCAAATACCTTCTAATGGTTGCTATTTCTCACAGTGTGAAGTAGCGTGAGGACAGGCATGGCATCTCAAGTGTTGACCTCATGCAGCCCACACTCGCCCTGTCTCGGGCTGCGGTCTGTTGTTGATTTATTTATAGTTGGGCTGAAGAGAACGTGTTGAATAATACAAGGGGAGGCCAGACTGACTCGTGTTAAAGAGGACAATGGGCATTCTGAGCATTTGCCAATATCAGATTCTTAAACCACCCATCCATGGCCGTAAGCAGGCTCTACCACCGAGATCACTTTTCTGAGAAAAGTTCAATGGAACCTAAATTAGCCTTTATCGCTCCAAGTATAACTCCACTTGAACGCGTTACAAGTTAACTTCAATCGTCTGCTCCTTGTCTAACTTCACAGTAGAGTTTAGGAGTACGAAGTTTTTTTCATTTTATTTTTGAAATAATAACACGTAGATATATTTTATTCATCTTTTTGTAAAAAGTAAATTGTATAATGTAGTTAATATACATATATGAAGTAGTTAGAATGAAACGGTTGTTTGGAAAC
>JAVQIZ010134146.1:0-20348 GCA_036023535.2 Galaxias brevipinnis | reverse complement strand
TTTGATTTTTTGGTCTTCTAATCAAATATTAATCCCCCCACTCTCTAAAAAACCTTGGATCAATCCAAACACCTTTTTCTCTAGGTACCCTGAATAAGATGCACCTTCATTTACCTATTTCCTGTCCAAGGTCTTGTGAGGAATCAAATCAAAATCCAAAACTAATTTGCCATATTTGCAAGCCTCCCCATAATACAAGTGTGGGGGCCAAGGACCCAGAAGCGCTAAGATAGTGTGAAGGTACAGAGCTGCTAATCCTTTTGGAGCCAAAAAGGGTTATTGGAATTTTTTTCCCCCCACACCCAAAGAATAGAATTTTGATTGGGATTGGATGAGAGAACAATGTGACAAAGGCATTACATTTATATTTGAGTTTCCTGTTAAGACAGGCCCGGGGCTGTCAGAGAGGACGTCTGCGGGTGACACAGAGGCGATGTGACAGCCAGTGCCTGCTGTGCTCCATGGACGGAGCGGCTAATTTAATCTGCGGGGGGTGCAGAGGGGCTTTAGGAGGGAGGCAGGGAGGGAGGGAGGGTGGGGAGGTGGGGAGGTTACAGACTACCAAAGGCGAAAGATGGTTAAACGCCCCAGCCATTGTGCTCAGCCCTTTGGATGGCGTGACGCGGTCCTAGCTGGCTGCCTCGGCTCTCGCACGCCGGAGAGGATTTGGGCCGAGCAGGTTTTGTCACGCCGCCTTGCGCAGGAGGGTTTCCCCCCTTCTGAGAGAGATTCACCTGACGCTTCTCCAGAGGGGAGGCAGTGGGATCAGAGTACAGGGAAGGAGGCGTTATCACAGCTTGGACTGTGGGGGGGGGGGGGGGGGGGGATTTCCACGGCTGGCACTGCCCCACCCCAGGCCTCACCTTTTCCTGCCGACACCCCCTCCCCGGCAGATCCAGCTGCCGACCCTCTGCCCCCCTCAGCGGGCAGGAAGTGCCCTGATTAAAGGCCTGTCAGACGGAGACGACAGGGCGTTTGTTGCCTTCTCCCTCGGCTCCGGCCAGAGCCAGCGGCCCCCGATTCCCAGGCGCCCCGGCGGCCTCGAGCCCTCCTGTCAAGACAGCAGCACGTTGTGGTAGCATGCTGTTAAATCAATAGCCGCTCCATTTAAAGGCACTTCCTGTGGGCCCAGGGCCAGCGGGTTGTGTCCAGGTCTGCCCCCTGCTTTGCGTGGAACTGGAACCTGCTGAACCTGTGGCTGCCCTTCCCAGCAGCCCCGGTGTTAAACACTACACCAGGCTATGCTAATGACATGCTATTAGTTCTGTCCATCAAAAAATAGCATCCCTTTTGTATTTGTTAAGATTATTTATTTCCCAGGTGGAGAATGGAGGCGGCGAGCCTGAGCCTGTGGGCTCCAGGGGGGGCCTCGGCCTGGCGAGAGGATTACGTGCGCACGAGGAAGAGGAGGAGGAGGAGGTGGAGCAGCGCATGCTGGCCAGTCTGCGGCGAGAGCAACAGGAGAAGGAGGAGGAGGTGGAGGAAGGCTCGGGCCTGAGCCACTCCCGGGTCGGCCAGTGTGACATCAGCATCAGCACCAGCAGTGACGACACGTCCACCTGGACCCACGTTGCCACGGTCAGTCAGCCAGCCAGTCAGTCAGTCACTCAGTCATTCAGTCAGTAAGTCATCCAGTTAGCCAGTCAGTGAATTGACAAAGAAGTCAGTCAGTCGGTCAGTAAGCCCGTTAGTAAGTCAGGGAGTAAATCAGTCAGTCAGTGAGTCCACCAAGAAGTCGGTCATTCAATTAATCAGTCAGTCAGTCAGTCGGTTCCCCTTCAGACACTTGGCCTGTCTCTCACCACAGACCAGACATACATACCATACACGGTTAGTCTTGAGCCGACACCGCTCCATATCTCCACATATTTGAGGTCGTTTCTCCCCGTTTTCTCTGCCACACACCAGATAGCATTCATCCGTTCCTGTTGCCGTCTCTCTCTCTCTCTCATCTCGAGCCCCTCCAGGCTGTTTTTCCCCACCTGATAGAATCATTCAGGTGTGACTGCATCCGAGAGGGTGCTGGCGCACCTATTTCTGGAACCAAGGTTTTTTCTCCACAGGAGAGAGATGCCAGCGATAGAAACACATGACAGCTTTTGAGTGAACGCTGTAGATACAGCGACTGGCTCGGCGTGCTCTCCCCCTGATCTTTGAGGTGGCTCCAGTCGCACCCCTAGATGCCCTTGTCAGGGAAGCGTCGCTGTGTGCCCGCGGCCATCTCCGGCCCATTTAGACCTGTGCGTGTCGTTAGTGGAGGTGCAACACACCACGAATCCGCGGGGGAGAAGATCATTACAGATGCTCTGTGTGTCGGGGCCATTACTATAACTGTTTCTCGTGGCTAATCTCTTTAACACACTGAGATACACGCACACACACACACACGCGAGCGGAGTGGAGCGAGAAGCATTCTCCCCGCAGGGACGGCCCATTTTATAGGCATTCCGTAATGTGCAGGAAACAATGATGTGCGAACCTATAAAATGAGCCGTCCTTAAGCCTTATTTGCGGTGTGGCAGAAGGATAATGTGAGACAGGTCTAACTCAACGAGGCAGGCTCACTTTTCTTTCGTTCACTGTGGTGGGGTCCAACATAATATGCAGCACAATCAGCTGCTGCTCCCTGTAAAGCCAACCGCATGTAGCAACAGCGCCATCTCTAGCCAACCGAGGGAGGTGTGGGTTATCCTCAGGATGTCTCATTAGGTCGGAGCTAGTCTGACAAACGATTTTAGAACACGATATTCTGTGAGTGTATGAATGAGATTTTGTAAGGATTTTGTTTGCATTGTCTTTGCACCCCTTCATAATATGCTTTCTCTTGATCTCAGCCAGCGAATCAGGGCCATCACTATCAGAAGGAAATGAATCCTCTGCTCCACTCAAACCCAAGGTAAGAGTATGGGGGTATGTATATATGCACAAATGCATATGTAGCTATTGTTCACTTAATTGATTGCATTTGATATAGTGGTTTTCTAGACACCCAAAGCACTTTACACTGTATGGGGGGGACTCAGTTTCATTGCCACCTGCTAGTGAAGCGTTCTGCTATCTCCTCTGCTGACAGAAATGCAACCTGACCACTCAAAATGAATTTAAACCAAGTACCTCCGTCAGCGATGTAGATTCTGTGAGATTATGATTTTATGTAACAAATAGTGCTATCAGTCAACGGGCGCTAAATTATTTTATTATTATTATTATTATAAAACCTTTATTTAACCAGGAAAAGATCCCATTGAGATTTATAATCTCCTTTTCAAGGGAGACCTGGCTAATACAGGCAGCAGCACACACATAAAATATAACACATAGTTACAGACAGATGACACAAAATGAGACAACATTAAGCATAAATGCAACGTATCCACACATCCAAACCCATGGCCACCTGTAGCAGGGCAATAGCGTTGCTCTGCTCATTAGCTCTGGCTGTCATGGGTGATTACCACAGTATTCCCAGAGCAGCGCCCCATGCCACACAGAGGTGTGATTGCACCCGGTGACTGGCTGGCTGGCTGACTGGTTGGTTGGCTGGCTGGCTTGTTGGCTGGTTGGCTGGCTGGCTAGCTGGCTGGTTGGCTGGCTGGCTGGCTGGCTGGCTGGCTGGCTGCCTGGCATTGGCTAGGCCAAGCCATGCCTCACCAGCGAGGTGGTTGTCATCCTCTCATCTCCCCCTTCTGTGTCGGTGCGCTTCCTGTGCTGCTCCGAGGACCAGGGTCGCCATCTGAAATCCACCCTGAGAGCCTATCTCCATCTGGAGCACATAAGGGCTCGTCTGGCATGTTACCGGGGCTAACAAAGGGATTGCATCAGGGTTCCAACCAGTGCATTATGCATTTGCTCCCCTTCGACATGCTTGATTTATTGATGAAGAGCAAGGCAACCTGGTGTGAACATGTGTACGTTCGCCATGTCTGTGAATGTGTTGAGAGCTCTTTTTTTTAATCAGACAAAATGAGCCTTCAAACAGCATGGAGCTCACGTTGCTCTCAGCTAACGTCATTCCCCGAAGATGGATCTCTGATGAAGCTCTTGCCTCATTCGTTGCCCTAACTCACAGTTGCAGGTCATTGTTAAATGCCACCTCCCTGGCTGGATCCATATAAGCCCCATTGGTGTCAGTTGGTTGACAGTTTGGATTTTCCTCTGTTTTATGTCTTCCTTAGACTCAGTTCCACCTGCTCTCTTAAGTGCTAAATATTCTCTCTGATCTTTTCATTCCCCGCATTTCCTTGAAGGCAATGTGACTGAAAGCTCAGACTGTAGACATTGAAATCAAAAACACCCACTTGATCCATTGGCCTGCATATATTCTGCTGGCAGGCAGCGGCACTTGGTTAACACGAACTGTGGCAGAAGTGGATCTATGGCTGTGTGCCTGAGGCCCGATATGTCTTCCAGTGGAACGTCCTTCAAGGGAACTCGCAAGTGTCCTGCTACTGCAGGCTCCACTCTGGTTGGGTGCATTCTCCTACATGACAGCTGAAACGCCGCCCTGCCTCAGGTTGTCTGCGTTGTTCCCGACACATTTCACATGTACCTCTGTGTGTATGTGTGTGTGTGTGTGTGTGTGTGTGTGTGTGTGTGTGATATTTGTGTCTGCCTTTGGCTGGTAAACAAGTGTTAGATCTCCTAAAGGCGCTGTCAAGGATATATAGGGTAGCACTTTCCCCGGTTTCAGAACAATGAAACGGGCCCACCTGGAAACAGTCTATTTTGAAACACAAAACGCGACTGCCGCCTTTCGCTTTCCACTCTGGCGGCGAAGTAGATGTAGGCCTAGCCCCCCGTACATCTCTGTTTGGGGAGAGATAGGAAAAGCTTAGCTCCAGCACGATTCACAGCCCGCTTGAGTGGAGTAGCCAGAAAGAAGTAAAAGCCCTTCTAAAGAACCCTCTCATCTTTGTCAGGTTTAACCAGGCTAATTTATTCTCCCCCATCTTGCCTTCTCTTATATGTCACCGGCGTAATGACTTTTTAAGATCTAACAATTCAATCTACACACTGACTGATTCTCACTTAACAATGGGGCTGTCCCCGGAGGTACAGCGCTGTAGCATCAAGCGCTGTCCTTGAAAATAGCTTCTATTAAGTCCTGCGCTCGCGGCCTCCCCAGTGTGGAGACTTGGTTCAAGGCGGAGGAGGCGAGGGTAAACGACTCGGTGTAGAACAGGGGAGGAAAAAAAAAACACATTTAGAATACATTAGAGGTTTACCAGGTTGGGGGAATGCTTATATATTTCCCCAAAGAAAACTAGGGTGTTGTTGGTTTGTGCTGGTGAGAGGGGATCGGTGGAAAGATAGGTGTTAAGATTGAATCCGAGCTTGACTCAAAGCAGTTGTGACATTTTTATTTGATTATGTGTTTTTAAATCTAACACTGCTCCAGAGGGCTGTCAAAGGATATAACAGAGCGGAGACGTTTTAGTGAAACGATAATGGAGGCTTTCTTTTGGCAATGCGTCGACAAGGTAAATAGGAACAAAGGAGTCATTTCACAGCTGTGTATGAAAGGTTATGTTTTCCTATAATGGGTTCAACTCTTCACTTGAATAGAGGCTCCTTTCCGAAACGTGGACTATGGAAGTGTAGGTGTAAGTGCTAAAGATTAACCAGAAGGAGATAGCTGTAATTTACTTTGCTGTCGACATGTGTTTACACCCCAGGCTTTAGCGATAATTCTTTCTATTTTTAACACAAACACTCGACTAACACAGACAATAGTCTCATTTGGCAGGTGTTAGGGGGATCTCAACCACACTTCACAGGGAGCAAACTTGATCTTCTTGAAGGGCAGAGAGAACCATCTAAAACGCTAAATTAAATCGTCCAAAGGAAATCGACTCTCCCAAAAGAAAAGCTGAATTTCAGTGTGATGATTAATACATGGGCATTTTTTAAAGATAACCTCAAATAACTGCAGTCACTAATAGCATCACATAAAATGCATGCTTAAAAATAGTAATTTGTATATCTCTCCAGACTGTTACCTAATGTGCCAATTACCTTCTAATATTTTCAATTTATTTTATTTCTCAGTATTTGTGACTGTTGTATCACACCCAAATGAAATTGTTTCACATTAGCCTCCAAACTGGCATGCTGGCAGGAGAATGAAGCCCAGCAGAGTCTGACAGGGAGGAGAAACTCATTTAGAGACAGGAGGGAGTGGAGCGCGGGTCATTAAGGAGCGCCACAAAGCCCAGAGTCTCCCCCTTCTCTTCCAGCCACAGGCAAGGTTGAGCCCCCTGCCCTGGACCAGAGGGGTGGACCCTCGGAAATCACAGCTTGTGTCAGGGCCTGATAAATGATCCTCTGGCCAAGCCTGGGTGGATGAGCCAGTAGGAGCTCTAAGGAGCGAGAGTGCTCTGCTCAAGGGCAAGGGAGGCTGGGCTCTCGGCGAGAACAGAGGAGGTGGGGATTGTGTGGCTGTCGTGCAGGGCCTAATACATCTGTCGATAGTCTTAGGTGGGGTTCTGAGGCGGTGGTAATGACTGCGTTTGGATGTGTATCCCCCAGAGAATGGATGGATGTGCTAAGCCCTCCCATCATTCCTCCGGGCCGGCGGCGGGAGTCGGGCGACTCGTGGGATCCCCGTAAAGAACATCCCGTCAGAGGTACTGTATACGTCCTCAACTCTCCTCTGTCTACAGTCTCCCTCCGTCATCCTGATGCAGCCAGGCAGACAACGTCCTGCCACACAAGCAGAGGTCCTTCATTAAGGATTCTTCTCCTTTCACTGCGCCAGGAAGGCGAACGGCGCCACAGAGGTTACGCAGACGGAAATGTTACTCTTCCCATAAAGACGGCGTGCCGCCCGAGAGGGGGCCCCGTAAAACGGGCACCAATTAAGGGTAAAAAGACGGTGCGGCTGCAGTGTTTGGTGCTGGGCGTAACTCCATAGGTCAGCCCAGACAGCCTCTGTACAGGTCTGCGCCTTTCAGACACACCCGCAAGGTTAATTGGTGGGACCTTTTCCAATTACAACATCATCTCGGAACCTCTGACACATTGTGTCTCATAATTAGTTTCCATTATGGTCTTTGAATTTCTGATTAGATTGAATTTTCCTCCCGGAGCATTCCATAACCTTTTTAGTAGTTAACTGCCTGTCAATTTAACAGCTACAATCGTGTGGTTTAAGAGAGGGTGATTACATTAGGGGAAGCTTTTTACAGCTTCTTGATAAGGATTTGTAAGTGTCTAAAACCTCTGTGTGCTTATTGATGAGAGCTGAGATGTCAAACTGGCAGAAGAGAAGTTTGATCCACATGATGGGGTTGTAGGTCATCACAGCCCACAAGCCCCCCAAGAACCATTTGATTCAACTAACTATTAGAATGAGGACATATTTTTCACTTGTTTCAACCTGTAATAGACTTAGCGAGCACAACTTTATTTTGATTGCTCCCATACCGCAAGGTTTGCTGTGGATTGTATATTTTTATGATAGGTTTTGTAGCCTACATAGTACATACATGTAAGTAGTGGGTTTAGGTTGCTGTTGTGAATAGTGTTTTTCTATGTTTCAGGAGCTGTTGCATCAGTGAATAAAGTGGAGAACGAGGAAGAGTATTTGAATCTGCTCTATGATCCCTGCCTTAACTGCTACTTTGATCCTGCCACTGGAAAGTACTATGAGCTTGCATAATAGTCTACTAAGCTTAAATGCAAGATGTAACCAACAGAGTCAAAATAGATTTATTGGGATCTTTTTAGTCAGGACTTGCTATTTTGCTATCATTAAGATATGCTTAATAATCCTCTTGATGCAAATATTCCATAACTGTAACTGTGGCCTATTATCTGTTTTTGTTAATATATAAAAGTTTTATATTCAATACAATCTATTTTTAATGTAATGTTTTCTTGTTTCCATTTAGCTTTTAACCTTCGTTAGTGACCTATAATATATTTGGTATAGAGCTACTATAGTTTTATATGGATATTTTACTGCTGTAGATATTGAAACGCTACTGAAAGTAAGTTATGTTATTCACAGAAATAAAAGATAGCATTGCTAAGATGAATGGCTAGCGGATTTTTTTATATACACATCTGAACGGCCTTGCCCTGGCATAAACGTCATGTTCAGGTGACCATAACCAGGAAGTAAACAACGATGGGATTGAGTTACAGTTGCAGAAAATCCTTAAGACTTTCGACTTCCAGCGTTATTGAGTCTATATACGTTTAGTCTCGATAATTTCGTCAAAAATGTCAGTGGATCATAACTTAATAGCAGCAGTAGCATTATTGTAAGAAATGAGAGGCGTTTATGAAGTGGAGTCTCAACTCACTAATATGTCAACTATACAGCCACAGGTTGGTTTGTAGCCTGTTCGTATTATGTTACAGACAGAAAAGGTAGCCAACAGTACTATCTCACTGAAAAAAGCAACGGAATAGGATATATTGTACCAAATTGTTGGCCTACTTAGGCTTAACCAGCCCATTTTTAAACATTTAATGTATGTCAGTCTCTGAACGACTGCCCTGTATAAAAAACTAATACTTTTTAACAATTAATGCGTTGCATTCTAGGTCCAGCAGTTATTTTATTTCCTGTTTTTCTTTCCTGTGTTGATTTTCTACACTTTGTATAAGTTAGGTTGTAAAAAATAAATAAGTACAGTTATGTGTTTGCTTGTAGGCTGGTGCAAGACTCCATACCGGGGTGATTGTGTCTGTGATCTTTGTGACTTTGTCTGCAATTGTTGCGGCTGTTTTCATCATAAAAAAATACTGCTTTCCACGCAGGTAAGCAAACTGGTCCCTTAATAAAGTGGTTATATGGAAAATTCTTCGTATCTATAATAAGGAGAAACGAATATTTACCTATGTAACACATAGAATGTGTCTTTGTGTTTGCAGTGAAGCCACTTACAGGTATTCAGTGCTTAAGGGGATGGAGGATCAGGGCCTAGCAATTATAGACGATGATGACAAGGATGTGACGCCCTGCACAGTTTCCGAGGAGTCCGATGAGGTTAGACCCTGGTGTGCTACTGGGCAGCCCTTCTTTGTGTCTATTCCCTACTGAAGTCCATAACTCAAGACAGTTATGCACATTATATGACAATAAAAACTACAGCTTGCTCCTTTAATTGCAATAACCATTAGGTTAATCGGTCTATGCGTATTTCCTTCATATTGTTTTTCCTTCTTTCAACAGGAACTTTTGGAATAGAATTGTTGGAGTTCAGCAGAGTTTTAATAAAATAGATTTTGTTGTGCATGAACTGTATTATTTTTTTCCGGAATTCTGTAACTCTTTGATAATTCGGATCATATGTCATCTTCTTTAAATCTAGTGCAATGGGTATTATCTTGGTGGTAGGCAGTACCTTTTAGGAGAGGAATCTGTCATGTATTGAAAATCTGAGCCACAATGTGAGATTAAGGTATTGTCTCAGGATGTTTGCGTCCTACTTGCAGTATACAGAGCTTTTCACGTGTATTTAAGTGTCATTTTGTTTTTATGGATCATATTTATGTACTCACACATATCTTAGTATTTGTCTTACCTATGTGTTACATTTGCAGTTCATAGACATTAATTAACTGCTGTATATGTGTGGATTTCTTATCTTTGAAAACTGATATTGCACAGTCAAGCTTTACTTATGATGAACTATTTACTTATGATGCACATATAAAACAATATTGAATTTTTTATATAAATGTATTTGACTATGACTATATGTCACTTTTTGATTTTGATGCGCTTGTACTTGTTCCTTTTTGTATGTGTAAGGAGACCTCTGCTGGTTCTTCAGAGTATTACATGGTGTGCCCCTTTTTAACCTAGTTGCTTCTTTGGATCACCACTGAGTGGATACAATGTTCTGCCAACATGGACATTAGCAGTCTCAATAGACCCGGTAGAATCTCCATACAAACTGATTTATGGAAGGAAAAAGGGTAGCTTGGCCACCATTACTACTTCATCACAACAAAGAAAATGTAACATAAAATTACAGCAAAAAAACATTGCCTGCCTACAAATCTTACTCCTCCTGCTGAATATTTTCCATACAGAGAATACTTTTTGCTAAGTGTATAAAAATAGAGAACTATTACTGTTTATGGGATATGCACCTCCCATTTTTTGGCCTGTGTGACAGAGAAACCTGATTATCTACTTCAAGTATGTAATGGGTGTGACAATGTGTGTAAGTTGCTGTGTCCTGGCAAGATTAGAGCAGTCGGTTGGGATGTTTAGAATACAGTCTGAGGCCATTTATACTCTGAACTAATTTGACACTTTAAAGGAGTGCTTGAAGAGTGGCCTACCGCAGAGTATTTGAAGACAACTATAAAGTGAAAGAAGTCGTTTGAAACATCTGCTTTACAAAGGCCATACCCTAGACGGATAAGCAAATGCAGAAATGAGATCGCAAGGTGAGACAAAGTTTGTTATTGTTTGAGCGGGACAACTATGAAAATAAAATTAAAATGTACAGTATGCCTTTGGTCTCAATAGGTCGCCTCCTCATCATTGGTGTTGTTGTTACAATCTTGCTGACATGGGCAATATCAATGAATCGATCCAGCATACATGAAAAAGCCAGGGGGCTCGTAGACATGTTGTGTGAGGATTCTTTTTTAATCACTGTTAATTGATTCCTCTTTTTCGCCAATTTCATTTTCATGTAGAGGTAATCCATTTTTACTTGTCATTTATTTTAGCCTCCCAAAAAGAATTCATCATCAGTAAGTTTCTTAAATTATTTATAATTTGATCATGCCAGGATGTTTGCTGTTGATGCGTTGCTTGCTCTCTTTTCTTTTTTGTTTACATTTTATCTGTTGTCAGCTACACCAACCGATGCTCCGAAATGCAGCTTGTCCAGAAAATGCCCAATTGACCATTTTGCTTTCCATATCCGAAGTGGAGCAGCTGCTGTTGTGGGTCCACAGATTTGCTTTGATGGCAAAATGTATGCTTTTTTTTTAAAACCCTTTCTATTAATAATCTATATCAGATACAGTGTGCTCCTAATAAATGTGCTTGATCTTTTTTTATTTAGTGTACTATATGAACCAAGATTGGCAGTTGATTGTGCCTGATAATGTACAAATGAATACATTCTAAAACAAGATGAAGTTCCTGTAGCATCATGATTGGGTCAAGCTACTTAGCACCTTAGCGCCTCAACCCAGCCAATCAAGCCAGTGTGTGGTGCTGTCTAATCTGTTAATGATCATCTTCACAGTATCATGAGTGGTGTACTGAACAATGTCGCCCCTGGGCTCAACATAGTACAGGTGAATGGTAAGAAAACCAACAATCATAGGTAATATAGCCTACACAGCAAGCCACACACACCAAAATATAGACCAATCAATGATACAATTTTCATAATTCCAGGTGTAACTGGGAAGTTGGAAAAGTCTGACTACCTTAACTTACAAGATGGAAGTAAGGACAACTGTCGTTCACTCTCATGAGAGCAGTTGTGCAAAAGAAATCTCTGGAAACTGACGCTTTCTTGTTTTTTTCAAAGAACCAAGTGACATTCTGACATACTTAAAGGACATCAAGCCTGAAGTGGTTGTTTTGGTGGCAACATATGATGACATTGCAGCAAAGTAGGTCTTAAATTACTTTGATGTAAAAATGTGTCGTTTTAGAAAACAAAATATCAGTTTATCTTAACATTTATGTTTTAAATATAGTTCCTATCTTAACATCTCAAAAAAGTTAAACATATTTAGTCATCAAAAGTGGTTTTGTCACCAAGGACACTAGGTGTCCCTATTTTGATTTGACTCAGGTATGTGATTGGCTACCTGCCACTGTGATATATTTTCAGGATAACTGATGAGATGAGGGAGATATTTGTTGGAATGGGAAGTACTATGATCAAGTCTGTGAAACACAGGGACAACTGGGTCTTTGCTGGGGCGGCTGGGACCAAGGACAAAAACCCGTTCGAAAAGGTTGGTTTTGAATTTCTTGTGTTGGTATGCTCTTTGAAGTAGTGGCTTCATACGTAGCGAATCCATTCGCCAACGTTGTGAGCTTGCTGACATGTTTAATCTAAGCAATGAAAAAGGACAGAGTATCCTGTGATCATCCGTATTGATTCTCCTCCCACTAGATGGCTGTTAGTGATCCAAAGACCAATGTCTATGATGAATGGCCCGAGATGGTGGAGGTGGGTGGCTGCTTCCCCAGAAAACTCGCCTGAAAGACAAACAGAACCTTAAGACTCTTTTTTGGGGGGGCCAACAATGGACTGGGTGTATTCATGAATAATGTCTGTATTGCCGGAAAACAAAACAATAAATTGATTTATTTGAGAATGTGAAAAATAAAAGAAGTAGGTATAATGTTAGGACTACACCATGCCCTTAGCAGAGGAGCGAAGGGAAGGCGTTCATTGCGAACGCTCGCCATACTACTCGTACACGCATGGAGAGCGAAGACCTGTCTGAGGGCCCCTGGAGGATCCCTCCCTGCGTCTGCAGGGGTGTCCATGGAGAAGGGACGCTCTCTGACCTGCCCTCCTTCCGTGCGCCAGCCTGCCGCTCCTCCAGCCTCGATGAGTCTAATCTACCCTGGGCCCCTGGCCTAAGCCTCGGCGAGCGGGGCGAAGCTTGTCCTTCCTGAAGAGGTGGTCCCAGAGATGTCTTTCCCTTTGGGGTTTTCTCTATCTACCGTTATCTCCACCCACTCCATTCTCTCTCTCTCTCTTTCTACTGGCTCCTCTCCATCAGTTTTCTCCCATGCTCCCACCCAGCCTCTCTCTTGAGTTTTCCTTCCAGCATTCCACTCTCCTGTTTGTCTTCCTTTGACATCTTCCTGCATGTTGTTTACACGGCTGTTGTCCCTGGAGGCTCATGTCATGGATCCTTGGAAAAGAAAAGAAAATCGTCAGTGACCGAAGAGTGAAACAGTATGTTCCTCACCCCTGCACTATATGTGTGTGTGTGTGTGTGTCTGTGTGTGTGTGTGTTGGGTGAGAGGGAGCAAGAGAAGGGGAGGGGGAGGGAAAGAGAGACGTTTTTGTCTACTCTCCCGGTGCAGTCCAGGGCCATTTTATCTGGGAAACGGGTCGGATCTCAACTCAGCCCAAGGACATGGGTGTCACCCACGGAAAGAAAGTAAGAACTATTATGTTTCATATTTTGATAGTGATTCCGCAAGCTGTGCAACAGGCGTGCTTTGTTACGCCATGTAGCCAAATTAAAGGTCAGCAGGAGAGGCATACACGAGAGCAGATTCCAACAGGGCCCTGGAAATGTTGTCTAATTAAATAGGACATCATGTGGTCACTCTTAAATAATCTAAAAAGGTGCAATTGTGTGTGTTTATTATAAATTATCTGTTTAATTAGCAAAACCGGTGTCCTACTCCAGTAAAGGAAGGTTGAAAGTGTCTCTCTCTTTGAAGGCCAGCGACCGTATACCAAACATGAGTGTTTTTTCACGTATTAATATTGTTCTAAAATGTTAGTTTACCAACAGCCTGTCAACCTTTGAACGACCTTAAACAGAAACTTTGTTTCGTGGCGTATTTACATTGTCATGTCCCATTATTTCCCCTGGGCTCAAAGAGATGATCCAATCCGCAGGAAGACCACCTCATTATCCAAAGAGCAGCCAGCAGTGACGCCATTAAAGCAGCTCCACCAGATTAGACACACACTCTCCCCTTCCTAATCGGCTTCTTAATGTTGCCTTGGTTTAACTTTATGTTCAATTATGAAACCTCTCTGCCCATTGACTTGTAGCAGTTGATTGGTCCTAAAAAGGCCATTACCCCCTTCACATCCAGAGCCTACATTGAGTTGACAAGTGCTAATGCAGGGTACCAGCTTTGTAAGTGGAGGTCACCATGCAGGAACATCTTTGGAATAAGAGTATGTACTGTTCCGTGACAGACTTGAGGCCCTAAAGTAGTAAATAGACAGGGGACAGGGGTTTGTGCATGTGTCTCAACCAGTAGATGCAGAATTGTAAGGAAGAAAGGGGGCTCAAGTTTGCATTTCAAATGGAATCAAAAGACTGGTGTGGTTTTAAATCCCCCACAGTATATAGTGATCATATTCCTGACATAATCTCTCAGTTGTAATCCTTGCTCTGAGGCAGTCACAAACAGTGAACCAAATATTTAATTATCCACTTGAATCATTTTGCACGTTAAACTAATAAACTGATAAGCATGCCATTTCCCTTCTCAGAACGATCATCGCTATGACATTATATTGATTCTGGTGATTCCGTTAGGCTGCAATACAAAATGGCACTAATGCGTATCTTGGCGAGACGCCTGCAGCCTTCACAACATCCCGGTTGGAGTGAGGTTCTGTGTGGTGGAGTCCACGCCGGCCTCGTCACGACCACCGCGGGCCCCGCCAGTGCCAGCAGCCAGATCCCAGGGACTGAGCTATTCATCAGGCAGGGGAGCGGTGTCGTTGGTGGGCTCACTAATGAGGTGCCCGCGCCCCGGGAGCCTCGCGCTCCGCTTCCTCTGTGACCCCTCTCGTCTGTCGTCCCCACCCCCCCAAAAACACACTGTCGCCTTGTGCGCCTCCCGACTACACAAAAGCTGCGTTGTTGCCTCGGTCGCTAATTCGGGGGTCATGCAATATGGAGTGCCGTGTAGCCATACTGGAGGTTGATTCTTCTTTGTGTTACGTGTGTTCAAATTCCCTCTCCAGCGAATGTTGAGAGACCATGCTGATTTGTACACTTCAACAACTCCTCTACTACTTGGTCTGTGCTTTCTGTCTGCCGTCTACCGCTGCTGGGAACGTTACAGCAGACATGGAATGTTAACGTGAAGTGTCTCCCATAGTTTCCTAAACCGTTGTCTCTCACCTGTCGACAGTGTGAACACAATCTGCAGCCTTCCTCCCCACCAACTAGGACCCATCTGCATGGCCTGGGTGAGATATCTAACTTCATCTAGTCTGACATCAGACGCTATTGACTTTATGAAGCTCTGTGGCATGGTAGAGACTAGTGTTGTATTTCTCATCAAATTTCACCGAAAGTTTCAAAGTGCAGTGAGTGTAGTGACGCAGTGCATGCCACCGTGGCGTTTGACAGCAAATCTCCTCCATATTGTCAGGACTGGGATTATTCTCTCTGTTGATTCTTGACGTACCGGACTAAGCCTTTTGTGTATGTAGGTTGGGAGGTTATGAAAGGGGCTGCCAGCACACAGAGTATAGCAAACATTATATGAGCTATTTGCTGAAGGAGGGAGAGGGAGGCGCCCGGATCTACCCATAATGTGGTGGCCTATTTATCTGTGCTTGGCTGTACTCAGTGCCTGGGACAGACATGGCAGCAAGCCATGCTTTCAAAGTACTAGAAGAATGGAGGGGGGTCAGGTGCTGGTCAGGTGCTCAAAAGGCCTTCTGTTTGAGATAAAAAGTCAATAATGGTGAATATGCCCATATCTAATGCCGAGACTTGACAGGAAAGGTCTGCCTACATGTGTGTGAACAGCAGGGTTGTTTTTGTGGTGCATGCCTAATTGTGTTACGAAAAAGAAACTGTGTGACAGCACCATTCTGTTCGGTAAATTCTCGTCCTGTTATGCAAATCCTTTTCACATTTACGTTTTGTGTCTGCCTGACCTCTCAGGCATCATTATGATACTCCAAGGTCAGCCAATGGGAACCAGGAGGCTGTGTGTTGCGCTCTGGTTGTTGACGTGTGTCCATTGTCTCTGTGGCCCAGCCCCGGAACACTTGGGCCTGCAGGGGGGCCGCTATGGCCTGGAGGGTGGCGGGGATCGTGATCTGGACCCAGACCCAGTCCAGGACCAGGACGACGACCAGGAGAGGAGCCTGAGCCCGCAGCAGACCCCTCCTCCCCTGACAGCCGGCGGGGAGAAGGCCGGCCTTCTCATCAGACCCAGGAAACTCCCCCATCCCGTGAAGGCTTCCAAGAGCCACCAGCGGCTCCACCGGGAACTGCGGCTCACCCAAAAGCGGTGAGCGACACAGGCAAATGGCGCTCACTCACTCACGCACGCACGCATACACTCACTCACTCACTCACTCACTCACACTCTAACACAAACACAGATACGCTCCCACCCACTCAGTGTGTTCGTGTTCTGACTTTGTCTCTGTCAGGGGTGTATGTTCGGAAGGGAAGACAGAGCTCCAGCGAGTGCTGGAGAAGAGAAACTGGGAACAGGGGATGAAACAGAGGAGAGAAGAGGAGGAGCAGAGAAATACATCACCCCTCCACCAGGAGCTGCTGAAGAGACAACGGAGGCAGGAAGAGGTCTGCACGTCGCCCTTTCATCCACACACAACTCCTTCACCTTTACATTGCATAGTTCACTGTGTGAATGGGCGTGTACTTATGGGTTAAAGAAAAGCTAACATACACAAAACAATTTAATATCTTTTGAAGCAGGATTTGCAGTCATCTTGGAGAAAGTGTATATCTCTTTGTTGTTAGTAGTTCAGCTTTCAGGTGGTATGTGTGCACCTTTGCCACACACGACCAGGTTCTGCATGTGTTTTCCTGTCACCAGGTGGAGAGAGAACTGGCTCAGCAACAAGAGGGCCCCGAGTTCATCAGAGTCAGAGAGAGACTGCGGAGGACGGCGCCATTGCCCGTGGGAGAGAAAGACGTCTAGGAGCGTTGAGCTCACAGACATTAGACGCCCTGCTGTGAGCAAGTGACGCGGAGGGAGGGAGGATGTGTGCCAACTGTACGGCCCGGAGCGGCAGGATGCAGTGGGAAAGTCCAGAGGGGGATTCTATGGTACGGCTGGTTCTGCCATAGACTTGTGCACATGCACTGGGTGGGAGGTTACCGGTGTGTGGGCGGCACAGTCTGGTTCCTCAGCAGGTTTGAACGACAGCATGGAACAAGGTTGGCTTTTGGAATGTTAGCTGATATGGGAATGTACACTTTATGGGATTGTCTGTCTGAGTCACTTTTCGAGTGTTCATATTGTGTACACAGCTGCTAGGTGAAGTTGTATCATCAGACAACACAATAGATTGTTTACATTTCAAATGGTTTTTGAATGTGGTCAGTGCAATCAGTATAGTACTTTTACAATATTGGTAGTCATTTTTGATTTAATGAAAATGGGTGACAGCTGTTTTGTCATGTGTTCATGCTATATTTTTTTATGTTGTCTTTTAGTAGGACTTTTATTATTCCCTCTTCACCCTAGCAATAGTAAGTAACGACATGCAAGACAAATCTATAAATGAATAAAGTATTTTTCCTGATGGATAACATCATTTTAATCTATATATTGGTTTTAGTATCTTTACTGCTGCATATTTTGAGATCTGACTATGCTACATTTCGCCACTAGATGGAAGCGTAGTCATGATGAAAAGCATGTGAACTACTAACTGCTGTAGAATGAGAGGCGAGCCATAGACAAGGAATTTTTATTTCATTTCCTGCAATCATGTCTTTGTGGGTACAAATCATTGTATCTTCTCACATGTTTGTCGAAAACCCATGATGCATTGCATCCATACATTTGTAGCTCAAAACAGCTTTTACAAAAAAGGATATACAATATATACTTATATATATAATATACACATGTTTTCTTTATGCATTTAGGTGTGTTTGTAATGAGTAAAATAACCTCCCTTATAAATAAATAAAACAAATGGGAAAAAATAGAATCGGGGGGAAAAAAAGGTCAAAACAAAGCTCATTACCAAACAAATGATTACAGCCAGATTATCAAAGTCATCGACACGTGAAGCCCTTCACACACAGTTTGCATATTTTCCACCACTACAGTCTTTGAAAGCCAGAGGCACTGCCCTCTCCCACTGCACTAAGAACACAGTAACCTTGAGACCCCTGTCCTTCCCTCGAGGACAGATCCAGGTAATTGGCTTAAAGTGGTTAGAACAAAACTCACAGTACTTCAAATCCCACAAAACACTAGGATCCGCAATCCCTCCAGGCCTCACGACGCGGCATTGCATCGGCTGTCCGTTACACGGCGCTCTTCACGACATAGTGTATGGTTTCGGTTGCATGAGGTGCGAGTTGTCAGCAA
The DNA here is from genome assembly GCA_036023535.2 of Galaxias brevipinnis. Classification (NCBI taxonomy): domain Eukaryota; kingdom Metazoa; phylum Chordata; class Actinopteri; order Galaxiiformes; family Galaxiidae; genus Galaxias; species Galaxias brevipinnis. Next base: position 2,314 of record JAVQIZ010134146.1, on the reverse strand, counting down.
CGCAGAGCCCATCTGCACCTTCCTGTCCTAGTCGCATGTTAGCTCTGTGCATAACCAACCAGGCCCGGCCCACAGACAGGCTGGCCTCAGCCCATAACCCCCCAAAAGCATCAACCCTCCCTGGCTGCACGGGGGTCGTGGTGACCCCCCCCGGTCTGCGTTTAGATCCACTTAATGTGCTATGTGTGTACTCAGAACTCTTACAACAATTAATACAGCACTGGGGCAGGGACAGAGGGGGGGTTGAGACTGACTACCAAAGAAAACAACGCGACTCCAAAGAAACATACTGCCACAACAACAGAAATACATCATACTTAGTTGTTTCTAAATCAACGAAGTACAGGTGAACCGTCCACTGGGGTAGAGGCTGGACAGTCGCAGTCAGAGCAGAGGCTACGGTACAGGTCAACCTGCGTGCTGCACTCTCCACAACGTTACTTCTGGTGCTCCTCACTTCACATTATAATAGATTCAGAATTACAGGATTACAGCATTTTCAATACAACAGAGTAGTAATAATAACCATATCATGTGTGTTTATACTTATATGTTGATTCGTCATTCATGTAAACATATTTAACCAGGTCATGCAAACGGTAGACCAAAACTTCTTCCACAAGAGGTGCACGGTACAGAGCAGGCAGAGCGCCCAGACTGAGTTCCCATTCGGCCTGCGGCGGCGTTCCGATTCTCCCTCACGCACTGCCGCGCGTCTCCGCGTCCCCTTGTACCTCTCCACGGATTTCTAAAGCAGGGCGCTGACATAGTACGCGTGGTTTTCAAATCCGCGTCAGGTAGCGGACAAATGCCCATCCCAAGAGGAAGGGATCGAGACTCCAGACAGTGCGGTGTAAGGCGATATCGGGGTTCGACAACAGGGGGCACACTTAGAGCGGCGCAAAGAGAAGGGACCCTCTGGTCTGTGGTCTGTGGAACAGACGCGCTGCGCTCCCGCCGACTCCCCCCCCCCCCACTCACCAGTCCACCTCACGGCCCTCACGGTCCACAGTGCTCAGAGGACCGGCGTGCTAGTCCCTCCCTCCTGACGAGCACGGCACCACAGGGATCTCAGTCTGAACCTCTGCTAACAGAACAGTCATAAGATTAAAACGTCTCCCTTTTTTATATCTCTTAAAATTGTTCACATTTTCGTGTTTTTTGTTTTTGTTTTGTTTTTTCGCGTTTCCAACCCGACGCATGCAGACACCACAGGCCCGAAGCCGCCTGTCACCAGCCCAGTCTGAGCCAGAACACAGAGCCCAGAATCCTCTGTCACTATCAGCCCTGGAACCCAACAGGAGGGGAATGCTAGTCCTAATGGAGGAGGAAGACAAAGGAGCAACGATGATCAAAACAGAAGGAAAGGGTGCAACATTACAAACACAGACAAATCTATTTCTCTGCAAAGACACAAAGAAGTGTTCCCTTGTAAGGAATGGGAGAAAGATGGAAACGTAGCGGACCAGTGTTACTCGACAAGAGAGTGTGCAGAGAGTGAAATGAACAAACAGAACGATCTCTTCTGTGGACTGAATTTACGAGCACACCATCATCCTCCATGGCACCTACAGGGCCCAGTGTCCAGAGCCTCCTCCAGCCATGCACATTACCCAGTACACAGGTTTGGTACCGTATCATCGATCTAATTAGCCCATCGATTATCTCCCCACGAGGTGAAAGCACGACGGGCTCCTTGTATTCAGGTTTTCCTTTTAGCTCTCGGCTTACTCCAGTGTAGTGTGGAGGCTGTGCTTCTTGGGCATGGAGCCGGCTTTGGACACAATGTACAAACTCCCTCCCTCCTCCCTCCCTCCCTCTCTAAGGCAGTCGTCGGCTCGCTGCGAGCGCTCCCTGGTGCATGCTGCCCGACGCTACTCTGCATTCCTGGCCAGACTGGGCGGGCGAGCTCCGGGGCTTTTCCATGGCAACGTGTCGCCATGGCAACAGGGTGAGGGTGGTTGGTGGGGGGGGGGGGGTTGACGGCGGGAGCGGGGAGCGGGGGGTGGTGGTGGGGGGTTGGCTAAGGGGGGGGGGGGGGGGGTTGGGGCTGCTCGGCGCTCAGACGCGGCTGGCCGGCCTGCAGCAGTAGGTGCAGCTCCTCAGGCTGTCGCGGTCGGCGCTGCCCTCGGCGCTCCCCCGCCGGCCGTCCTCACACTGGGACACTGGGGGAGAGCAGAGCACACCAGAGAGCATGACAGCCACCGGAGAATAAAAGAGAGAGAGAGAGAGAGAGAGAGAGAGAGAGAGAGATGGTGGAGAGGAGCAGAGGGGGGGGGGGGGGGGCCCGTCGAGGGGGCGTGATGGGTGAGTG
>JAVQIZ010134065.1:0-10276 GCA_036023535.2 Galaxias brevipinnis | reverse complement strand
CCACGTCTCCAAGCACACTGAAAGGTGAAACGGTCTGAGGAGTGATTTTTGGGTGTAAACTAAAAAGTCTGGAATAATGACTTTCCCTCTTTTGTCATAACGAGCACTTGCCTAGAATTGTTGTTGCCGCTTCAGTGGAGCTGATGGGGGAGAAGGATATCCCACAAGACTTCTTACTCTGCCAGGGGACAGGCTAGTAGTCCTATTCAAACTGACCAGTAGGAACACAGCCAGAAAGTAGTGTAATAACGTTATTGATGACTTCCAAACTAAAATGAACTTGAGAAGCTCCCATGCAAAACCTGCTAAATCAGAGAAAGTTGATTCTTCAGAAAAGTTCATGAAGTATTATTAAAAAAAAGCTGTGTAATCTATACCGACAGAATGTTTTGATCGTCATTATTTGAAGTGGAACGTCACCATTGTGTTAGCCAAGAGGAATAACTGTAATAAGTTTTTATTAGTAAGTGACTTAGCAGGCTTTGCAAGTGGCCTCCGCACTTGGTCAATAGGGGGGTTCAAATCATCACACTGTATATTATGTTCCAATGAATCTAACGCCAAAATATATCTATAAAGTGCATTTATCTATCTCACAAATGAAAACAATGGTAAAAACGTTCAAAGACATAGCACTGATATCATTAGCCCTTCAGCATAACCTTAATGCATCTCTCCCTCTCTCTAACCTCTCTCTGGCAGAAGAAGCTCACAGCGGAATGCGTGTTCAGGGAGCAGTTTGAGGAGAACTGGTACAACACCTACGCGTCTACGCTGTACAAGCACACGGACACGGGGCGGTTCTACTACGTGGCCCTCAACAAGGACGGCTCGCCGAGAGAAGGCGGCAGGACTAAAAAGCACCAGAAACTCACCCACTTTTTACCCAGGCCTGTGGAGATAGAGAAGATCCCCCAAGCCTACAGAGACTTGTTCCAGTACAGGTGACCAGCGCCCAACATGGGAGGTTTGGGAGAGCAAGGGAAGACTGGGCAGGAGACCAGGAGGGACTCGGGCGTAGGACAGGGACGTGGGAAGGAACTCCACGCCTCCCTACACTTCCCCTCACCCCTCAGCCCCATGTGAGGCGTTTATCTTTGACCCCTCCATCCACATGGTGAGCTCCCTGCTCCGTGCATCGGCAACGTCAACACGGTGTGCACATTCCTGGATGTAGCCACTTCCTCTGACCACAGAGCAACGAGGAGGGGGGGCTCCCTTGAAGCCACCATCCGCTGATACGGATGTAGACAGAAGGCCAATCCCATCAAGAGGTGCTAGCGTCAGGCCTGTACAAGAGCCCAGCTGTGGGATGGGGACATCGAACCTGAAACCACAGTCACACCTGCAAGAGGACTACCAAAACAGAGCATGTTCTGGAGAAAGAAAAAACAACACTTGTAGACGAAGACCGTAACCCTTAATCAGCGTTAGCGGCAATGAAAGGCTTGAGGTTTGTCCTCAGCACTTTGAGTCGCACTTAACTGACATTGGGTGAGATAATGGATATTAGACTGCCAGACGTTCCCAGGAGGGAATGGCAATTTGAAGCGACTGCTAGGACTTATTAAGCTCTATGGAACTCAACTGGGTATCGTATTCTGTCAGACACAGTACCCTTTGTGCTGACCCCTATAGCTTGCATGTTAACAGTTCAGAGTACAGAGACAGAACCGTTCAAAGTAAGGCTTGGTTGTTTGGAATAGGAGTCTAGGTACAAGGAATGACACTTAAGCTGTGTGATAAATGCATCGTGTTTAACATGTTTGTCCGTAATGGCACGCAGAGAACAACTTCTACAAAGGGACCTTGAGTACATTATGTTCCCTCTTAAATCGTAGATGGAAGAGGAAAAAACAGAGGTGTCTTTAATTTAAGACATTGGTAGATCAAAGAGCACTTACCATACACTGCCCCTCCCCCCAACCCCAAAGAGAGTAGGACTGACCTTCTCTGATCTCTAGTGTGATCATCACACTGCAAATAAAAATCTTAAAGCGTCATCTAGGAATACTTCAAGCTGCTTGCTAGTAAGCCAGGGGCAAAAGCACTTCTCTGTCTGTGGTTTTTGTTGGATGATTCTGTGTGTGTCGGGTTTTCAAAGGAGGGCGAGCGACTTGTAATGTTCAGACTGTTGGAAACATTATTAAAAGGCAAGCAGCTGAGGTGTACATATGGTTGATCCTATTTAAGAGATGTACAATATATTTATTTTCTACATATAAAGTTTAAATATAAATCTATATATTTATTTATTGCAAAGACTTTATTTTCTATTGAACTTGAAGTTATAAGAACTGTAGATTCTACTGAAATTCTATATAAAAATAAAATAAAAAAAGAACTGCTATGAATTTGACAATAAAATTGTCCTGCTATTAAGTATCGATTGTGAGAGACTATTTTTGCTTGGAAAAGGACCCTTTGTACCAATTAAAATGAGATATAGACAATCCATGGTTTTCTGATCTTTTTAATCCATTTTTTCATGCTGTAAATTCTGAAAGGATTACTAAAACTACCTCCCTAATCATTGTCAATGCCCACTACCCACCTTTAAAGCTGATCCACTCTGGACATTTTGGCAACATTTCCACCAATAAGAGAAAGTAATTTGGGTAAAAGGGCACAGCAGATAATTTCCCAGAGGTGAAATCCACCCAAACAATGTCATGACTATTTGCCCATCGAAGCACAGGCCTCTTCTGTCGCCATAAGATCTTAGGCAGCCAGCCTACATCCACCATGGAAAATCAGATTCCTTATGCAACTGGATCTCTGCCCTTAATTGGCTTACACATCAGCATGGATTAAGGGCTATGATTGGTGGTTCAGGGATAGAACAGTGTATTGTATTGGCTCGGACCAATTCAATGGACAGAAACAGCTGCCCACTCTGCAGCCAGCAAGCAGGGATGTGCATCAAACCTGGAGTGGTTGTAATATGGGGGCTAAGAGGGGTCAGGCTCAACATTTCAACATGTGCCATAGTTGCAAAGTTGCTCAACTGGCAGATTTCTGCAAGCTGTGAGAGTGAGCTCCCCTGGGGAGAGGGAATGGAAAACCCTTACACAATTAAGAAATAAAAACAATAGCAAGAGAAAAAAGAAAGGGAGAGAAAGAGCAGATAAGGAATCATTTGAGAGACATAGAGAGTGAAAACATGGTGAAAATGGTTCCATGCCCAGAGAGGGCATAGGAGTACACCTGTAAACCTTAATCAGGGGTTGGGTCTGGACACTGACACTGGCCAAGGGCCTGAAAGCTGCTGTCAAATATACATACAGCTATGGAAAGAAGACCACTGAAAAATTATCAGTTTTCTAGTTTTATGTGTTTGAGTCATTTCATTTTTGTTTTATTTTATAAATTCTATAAATGACTGACAATATTTCTTAATATTGTCAATTAGAGCTTTGGATTTTTTTAGGGGTCAAAATCACAATACAAAAATATGCAGTGTTTTCAGACCTCGAATTAGGCAATGACAAGTTCATATACATTTTACACAAAACTGATTTATCTTGGGAAGATTAAATAAATCAATAATGGGAGGAACAAGCCTGTCCTGCTGGAAAAAACAATCTTCTTAGCAGAATGAAGCCAGTTTTCTTCCAGGACAGCCTTGGACACATCCTGATTCATGCGCCTTTCACAAATACAAATCTGCCTGACTCTAGTCTTGCTGAGGCGCCCCCAGATTGTCACTAATTCCCTACCACAGTGGGTGCGAGACGCTGTTGCTTGTAGGCCTCTCTAGGTCTCCGTCTAACCATTAGACCACACAGTGCTGGGCAAAGCTGAAAATTGGAGGTGGACCAGCGATGTTTTTATTAAATATTGTATTAAAAACTATTTAATACATTTTATAAATACAAGACGCCCCTTAGGTTGGACACCCCACTGAGTATTTTGGTATAGGTTTGGGGTGGACCATCAGATATGACTGGTATATAAAGATTGTCTAGCACACTTCATAATGGAAGTGAATGTCTGCATATAAATGCTATAGGTTGGTGTAGACCCAGGGAGCAATGTTAAAAAGTATATTAGCTCAATCTTTGAGTAAACAGCATAGCTATAGCTGATTGTCTGAGGCGCTTGACTTGTAATGTAATTTTTAGGCAAACCGCAAAATTAATTAAAGTAGGAGCAATATTTCTTCGTTCAAATATTTACAAAATGACACAGCAGACAATAGGTGGTCACCCTTTTGGTCACTTTATTAAATGTTATATTAAATACTTATCAAGATAATAGCAGATCATAGGTAATGGCAAAACAAGTCGGTGTCCGCAATTATGAGAACATTCTTAAGAGGGCGAAACGTTTCTCAACAATTCTGAAGTACACCTTGTGCAAACAAAGGATCCGACAGTCTCCTAATGAGAACAGAATCACTTCCTCGCCGTGACGGCTACACCTGTTTAATATTTAGAAGCAAAGAGACTAAAGGTTTTCTGGAAACAGGCCTGGTATCACTAGACTAGACTGAGTCCAAGGGGCAGTTTCTCACACAGCAGGACTCTTAAAAGTTCCAACACACTTGATAGAACCTGGTTTCCGATTGGAAGTCCATGTGGACGTGGAATATGAAACAAATTGTACTAGTGAGATGACAGATCAGCCCCTTTGACTAGGTGGTTTAGTGCTGGCTAACTTTATCATGGTATATGAGACCCAGACAATATTTACCGGGCCTGGGTGCAACACAAGTGAAACAGAAACGGTGAACAGGACCCACAGTGCTATGCTAGTCAACACTCGACAACAAGAACATGAGTTTTACTAAAAGAAAAAAAAGTCAGAAAAACCGGCAGGCAGTTTTGAACAACACAAGCATTCCATTACTATGATCAGCAACGACTAATGTAAACGCCTAAAAGCAGAATATAAAAGAGGTCTGTAACATATCGCAAATTTAATTTACAGATGTTTTTTTTAGTAAATGGAAATAAGGCTATAACCTTTTTTTGTTTTTCTTTTCTTTAGTTTTTCTTACGGTATTAACACATGTATCTCCCCCCCTCCCCCCCTCAAAGAACAGGACTTTGTCAGCACCAATTGCCGTCTGATAGCAGGTGGATATTGGTGGAGGAATCTATAAGGGATAAAATTATCTTGACCATTATTACATTATAGAATCCTGCCACCCACAACACTATGGTCCCTCACTCAGGTTTACTTAGGAATTTAAAGCTGTATAAAAAAACAACCCGTTGAAATTATTAAAAAGCCCTCCTTTAAGGGGAAAAAATCAAAGCAATGCTTTGAAAGCATCCGGGGTAAAATGTATCTTGTTTTCTTTAAATACATGAAAAAAATAAGATAAAACTTGAATAACATTAAGGCAGTATTTACATAATTTCGGATGAAATTGCTAATAAACCCCCTTCATACAGTCCATACATAGATTTTCCTCCTTTCTCCTTCCACTGACAGAACAGGAGAAAGAAGGACTTGGAGGCATCTAAGATGAGAGTCCTCCTTAGGGTTTGGGCCCATTCTGCTACGGGTCCCCTCCGACAGTGGCCTAGTCTTCAACTAAACCCTGCTACAACTGCAGAGCAGCACGTTTGACTAGACCCACATTAACACCACATCTGACCCAAGTCAAAAAACAGCGTTTTTATTGTTTTTATAAGAACTGAATTAACCGGTCAACAGGGTCTCATCCACAGACTAGGCCACTGTGAGACAGTTGGATGGGTGGGTGGGTGGGTGGGTGATGAGTGAGATGAGTAGGATACAGAGCGACTCCTACAGGCCTTTGGAAGGCCCGGGGTTCTTGCCCATGGTTTGGTGCTGGGGCATCCCGTGGAGCTGCTGGTAGAGGCCCAGCAGGTCCATCTGACTGAGGCCCGAGGTCCCCAGCATGCCGTTCTGGAGGGCCAGCTGGTTCAGGTAGTTGGCCTGGTTGGCCATGGCCAGCTGCTGTTCCCGCACCTTCCTGTTGGTGATCACCTTCTGGACGTACATCGTCAACTGCAAATACAAGGCGAGAGAGGATGGGGCAATGTAACTAAGTTAGGTCTGGTTGTTTGGAATTTCTATGTAATAAAAGTAGGGCATCTGTAAAAGCCATGTGGCAGAGAGCCTAAAGATGTTCTTGATTCCTGATTTTAAAGGTCGTAACACGTAAAAGGGGATGTTTTGGGAAACCAATCAGATTTAAGAGAGCAGGAACATAGGGTTTTACATGTGGGAGCCAAAAGAGCAAAGGTCAGGGGTTACAGAGCAGGTTATGTAACAGGAATGGCATTAGCGGGTGGGCTTACGGTCTGCTGCTTGCCGAGGACATCCCGGTACAAGGCCTCCCTGCGTTTGACCTCGAGCTCCACGCTGGCCTGTCTGCCGAGGGCCATCGATTGCACTTGGTCCTCTGTCAGAGCTGGATTCTCTTGCCACTGCGCACACACACACACAAACAAACAACATACTCTGTCAATAATATAATATAACCTCATTCTTGGACCTATGTCTTCGTCGGTCATTTGGTCAAACATTAACAAAACGGAAGCGCAAATGCTCTGAAGGCAAAAAAAAAAGAAGCATTCCTCCATTAAGCACAACTGGCTCTTCCTGTCCCCATTAAACTCACCACTCTGCTGATGATGTCCTCCATGGACTCACGGGGCAGCAACTTCAACATATTGGTGGCCTCGATCACTTTCTGACGGCCCTGGTTTACAAGCTCCTGAAATGACCCCAATGGCAAAGAGTTAAGCAAAACGAAACAACCCAAACAATTAAAACAAAACGACTCCCATGTTGCATTGCCTCCAGCTCAAACGTCGCAAGGCAGATTCCTGCCGTTCCACCGCTCTCAGCTCCAGCATCCCACGCCAACGTACTAGTCCCTCTGTATAAATAGCAGCTGGCACAGGGAGGAGGGGAGCGCCAACTGTTGGGTTGCGGCGGGGCTTGCGGGCCTGGCGCTCTCATGTCACAATTAGTAGCAAAGGGCTGTGGAATGTGGGGCTCAGGCAGTGTCGTTGCGGGGGGTGGGGGGCACGAGGAGCTCATTACTAACCTCCAGCTGCTGGTTGGTCATGGAGGCCAAAGCGGCCACGTTGAAGGGGAAGCCCATGTCCATTTGTGGGTACCCGGCTTGCAGGTTCGTCCTCATGGACAGACCCTGAGAAAATCAAAACAAAGGCAGAGAGAGAGACGTGGACAAACACAACAAAAAGAGCACATCAGAACAGGGAGACGTGAACACTGGGAACGTGGTGAAACCTGGATGTCACCACTCCGACTGCAAGTGAGACACCATCAAGTCCAGACACGACTCCATTGGCTTCTTTAAAGGAATCTTACTCACTCATTCTATTAAGGTTCAGACTTCTTGAGAAAGGCCTTCTCCAAACTTAATTATCATACAGCACCAAATAACCCCACGCTTTACAATATCCCTGTGAGTGTGTGTGTGTGTGCATGTTTACCTAGCGGTAAACGGCTTTGTCAATGTAAAGACCAGCAGGATGCCGGTGTTTGTGTGTAATTGAACCTCTGCTGCAGATGCTCCTGTCCGTGCCCTGTAATCAAGCTATCCGGCGTGTACATGTGCATGTCCGCCTGTGTGTGTGTGTGCGTGCGCACGCATATGCACACACTTGTGTGAGGACATAGCCAAGGAGCAGGTGTGCAGCTCTAAACAGTACAGCAACTAAAAACATACAACGGTAAACTCTATTGCACACGCATGAACGCTAACACAGGGACTTCAAAAAGCAGACTACTAACGAGTAGCCAGCATGTACAGTTGAACTGCAACTTAAGACCTTAGACGAAGTTCAGTTTGAAAAACGCATAAAACCAGTCTCACGAGGCTAAAACTGAGCCATAGCTCCAATATCTGGATGTGCAGTCTCAAACCACAATTTATTACAGAGACGTTGCTAGTTAACTCTCCAGCGCTGAAGTCATCCCAGCGAGACCCGCGGGTCCACGGTTCAGCGACGTCTCGGCCCAGCGAGTACTCTCTCCATCGTTTCTCCATATCCTGAGCATCGACGCTAAACGTAAGCCCATACTGTGCGTGAAGTCACCTATGCTCAATTCTTCAGAGGTGAGAACAGAAACTAGGTGAGGGTCAGTTATGGAGTTTACCAGCCCACAAGGTGAGACACACTAGGCCATCTTATGTTGCTTTTGGACAGCCATGTCTTTTGCGAGCACTTTAAAAAAAAAAGACTACGTTTTGTATTGACATGCTAGTGTTTTCGTACTAAGAGTACCCTCTCTGTTCCCCTCAAAGCATAAGAGCCGCTGGGGGAAAAAACTGCTTAAGGCCCTGAGAGGGCAGAGGAGAGAGCGTTAGTTGGAAAAATAATCATTAGAGTGAATTAGACTCTAGGATTACACGAGCAGGGGGAGAAGAGACCTGCTCCCTCACAGCAGCAGCCTGTTAGCTCCCCACCCCCTTCTCTCCTCTCTCCAAATAAACCCTACTAATTACCCACTCGCTTGTCCTACATGTGGGCGACAGGAGGGAGGGGAGGGGGAGGAAGTGAGGATATAGGGGAGGACAAGACAGAAAAAGAAAAAGGGATGTAGAATGGTGGGAAAAGAAAAGAAAAAAAAGAGGCTGGGTGAGGCAAAAAGAAACAAAAATGCAATAGAAAGGCTAAAGGGAAAAAAAAGAAAGAAAAAAAGCACAGAGTAGGAGGAGAGGAGATGAGATGAGAGATGGATAGGGCCTTGACCTTGACCTAGAAGCGGCTGCTCTGTCACTTTGCCGAGCGGTGCCTGTCTGCACCCAGACGCCTGAAAGGACCTTCATCACAGGGCTTGAGGAGGCGCCTACATGTCATCAGCTTGGCTCGACGCTGACAGTGGCTCGAACAGGCCCAACGTTCCCTCACACATAGTGACAACCACAAGCACAGCCGCCCGCAGCGTACCCGGCAATTAAGACCCTCGGGACATGGAGAGTGACACACAGATGTGTGTGTGTGTGTGGAGGAGCGCGCGTAGGCGGCGTTGTGAGTGCATGTGTGCAGGCCAGACGGGGGTCTGGAGGCGCACCTTCTTCTCGGCCTCGTACTCGGCCCAGGCGGCTTTGCGGTCCTCCTCGCTGAGGGCCTCCTCCTCCTTGTGGTCCAGCAGGGAGTCGTGCTCGTGGTAGCACACCAGGTGATCCTTGTAGCTGTGGAGCAGCTCAGCCAGGATGGGGTCCTGCGGAAGGAGGAGGGCAATGGATGGTAAGACTGACGGCTAATATGTGTGGAAAAAAATACGTGGCCAGTATATATATATACATATATATATATATATATATGCATGTTGACTAAGTAAAATTTATTTGTTATATAAATATATATATGTATATATATGTATATATATATATACAAAAAATAATAAAAAAAAACTTCCCCTTTTTTTTTTTTTTTACAAACACCAGTAAAAACCACATTGATGAGACTGCTACAACGCCAACACGAGACCAAAACAAGAGAAACAGAGACAGTCACGCAAAGACATGAATTGCAATTTAAAAATCCAAACAACGCATTAACTAACTTTGTTACCCAATCAGATATGAAAATTGAAAGCACGTTCACATCAAGAGGTAAGAGTCCAGTGCCGCTGCTGGGCATTCAGACACTTTCACGCGACTCGGGTTTCCATGACGACACTGTTATTGAAAACAATACCTGAGTAAAAAAAAAACGGTGCAATGGGCCAGGGCCCCGGTCACACAAACGTGGTTTAAATTACTCTCTCTCCGCGGCTCGTATTTGCTTTTCTTCCTCTCTCCTTTGCTTTACATTAAAATGGGCCTTCGCAGGCTGGAAACGACACCTAAGGAACGTGGCTTCGTTCCCCTACACACATTTATCAAGGGCACTTGTTTGATCATCATCCCCCCCTCCCCCCTCTCTGCTTCTGATTGATCAGTGACAATGAGTTCCCCGCTAAAACCCAGATTAATCATAAACGTCATTGGTGTGAGGAGAGAAACGGTGCACGGCCAAGCTCTCCAAAAATTAAGCAGTGATTGCAAACCTGCGTTGCATAAAACACAAAATAAACACCAGGCCGGACTGGGCGAAACCGGATCGCTCTACAAGTGGTGGGCCGCCCGTGGACCAGATGAGGCCCTATTCTGAGACCCCCAGAACCTGGAGGCCTGAGCCACGGCAGAGGAGACAGGTAGGAGAAACCAGGCCAGGCTTTACCGTGCTTTACCAGGCCAGGCTTTACCGTGCTTTACCAGGCCAGGCTTTACCGTGCTTTACCAGGCCAGGCTTTACCGTGCTTTACCAGGCCA
>JAVQIZ010134058.1:0-18708 GCA_036023535.2 Galaxias brevipinnis | reverse complement strand
CCCCCCCCCCCCCCCCCCCCCCCCCCGCAGAGGCACACACACGCACACACACAAGCACGGGTGTGAGGGTGGATAAACAAGAGACGGCTCGTTGCCCAGATCACTAATTACACGAGGTTGACACATGATACCGAGCCAATTATCATAATGGCTTTTTATTGAGACAACGGGGGCGGGAGTACCTTCCCTAAGAGCGAACGTATTTGGAGGTACGCGGCAGGATTGACCAGCCTATCAGTTCTCACTGCGGCTCGCTGCGGACCTGAGCCCTATAGCCCGAGTCATAGGGTACAGCCATCGCCATGAATTACACATTCTGCGGATAAAATAGAAAGCACCATATGCGGTGTTGCCGCTCGTAGATTTTATAGATGGGTGGGTGGAGGTAGTGGGTGTCTGGTGCCGCTGTATTTGTGATAACGGGGGGTGAGCAGGAAACGGATCAACTGACCTCGTGGCAGGGAGAACGGGGGATGCTCCTGGGACTGCAGCGGGGGTGGAAGTAGGTGTGTGTGTGTGTGTGTGTGTGTGTGCGGAGAAAGAAAGTGGCTCCACGCCGCGGGGCCAACAGTGCATTAGCCAGATTGCTCTGTGCTGTGCTGTGCTGGGTGGGACAAGGACGGCAGCATTCTGTTAACGACTGCCCTGCATCTGACCGGGGGGCCGGAAGGGGGGAGCACGACTCACAGTTGTGGTATTTATAGCTGTGGCATCACGAGAAAACCCCCACCCAACCCCCTATGGCAGTTCTGGCTCCCGCCCTCAGGGAAACCCCCTTAGCAACAAGGAACTCCAGCGAGCCGCCAGCCGTTTATTCTGGGCGGCTGCAGGCAGGCCGGGGGTAGTTTCGGTGCGCTGCTTTTGAGGCACCTCTATATAGAGGCTGCGTTTGTATGTTCCCATTAAACATGCCCAAAGGTTGACTACATTTTGTCTGATCTACACCTTGCAAAGTAACGTTACGGTTGCTGTAATGTCTGCTGGGGTTGTAATTCGAAATCACGTCTGCCTGCTACATCTGCTCCCTGAGCTATTCCCCTGGTTCTAAACCTTTGGAGGTGGGTGGGGGTGCTGCAGGGTACTGGTGGCCTACCATGTGCCTAGGGCTGTTAAGGCGAGCGGACCAAGCGTTCACTTCATCAGTGTGATGTCTGCCTGTCCGAGCACTTGATGAGGTGAACAGCTGTGTGTCCAAGTGGGGAACGAGTGAGAGACAGAGAGAAGGAGAATCTAGTCCACCTAGACCAACTAGTGAGCCCTGGAGGGAGAGGTTAAGAGAGCAATAAAAAAAAGGTACTAGCGAAGGGGAGAGAGAGCTACAAATACCTGCTTCCCCAAGGTGTGGGGACTTGGATCTGGGTCATGCTCCTGTTCATCCATTGTCTCCTGCCACCGCTAGCTACCATACCGCCTTTCCCCACGGGGGCCTACGGCAGCCTCCCCCAACTTTGGAAGCATAGCCCTGGGAGGGCGAGCTTTGGGGCATGTGCATCTCGCTCGCTAACTCTAACTTCTAACACGTCCACTCACGGCCCTGTGATTATAACTTCATTTGTTTATTACAGGCTTGACGGGCATGCCCCGTTCTTTGGGAACCACAGTCCTATAGTTTGTATTTTTACTCCAGCCCTAATTTAAGCCACCTTATTTAGGTAAGTGAGGTCGACTTGAGTAGGTAATTAGTAGAATCAGGTGTTAAATTAGGGTTGGAGTGAAAACCTAGAGTACAGAACGGCAGCACTCCGGGCAGGCGGTGTTGGACCGCCCTGGTTTACTGGTTGCCAGCAGAAAATATACTCAACTCAATTTACATGAGAAAAGAAGCTCAAATGAGCTGTTAGTGCAATCATAAACAGTACAAAAACAGGAACCCCTCACAGGATCTGAGCTCATAAATAATTTTTTTTATAAACTACCATGAGGTCTTACCAACTCTTACCAACTCCAATTGTGCAATGTGACAAAGCATCCCTGGTTATAATCAGTTTCGCATTATTATCACTAAGCAAATGTATTTGGCTGAATTCTCTTTTTTTTACTACACTAATAATGTAGAAAACACGTCACTGGTGCAAAAAATAAATTAAAATCAAGATAAAGAAAGAGGTCCTTATTAAAAACTAATATACATTTATAAAATACTTCAAATCTAGAACTTTGACATTAACATAAATACTTAGCATGACATTTTTTTTTATCAAATAAAAATAATCAATAACCTTAAAACATAAACCTATGACAACACCAGTAGTAAATAAACAACTTAAAATACTTACAATGCGTGCACATTTCCAGGGGGTAACTGGCTTCATTTCCCTAAAGAAAAAAAAATTTTAATCGTGAAAACAGGCATTAAAAAAACCTTGTCTATTAAACCTGCTTTTCATAACGTACTGTAAGACAAATAGTGTGTGGTGTGCTTGTGTTTAACAGTTGTTACACCGTTAAGACTGAACACTTCATGATTTGCCCAAATTACTTAAACCCCACACTTTCCATATTGAGAATGTTAGTTTACTTCTTTGTGTACACATTGACTCTGTTGCTGCAGTGTCTCGGTGGAGACACCAGGTGTAATACACGATCAAATCTCTCAGGCTCTGGAGAGAGACTGCATGCTGCTGTGGCCTTCCCGTGCTCTCGTCAACAAGATAAAGATATTTACTCATTAGCGGAAACTACCCAGCCTTTCAGAAATAGAACGCAAACTGGCTAAACAAGGGTATCGATAGTACTCTTATGGCCATGGCAGGCTTTTTGTCTGCCTGGCAAGCTACTATTCCCAGGAGTATGCGGTTTGCCCACACATATAAGGTTAATATTCAACCAATACATTTGAATTGCATACATTAGCGAACCCGTCTGAGCATCGTTCTCATATATGACACAATGGCTGCTCACTGATACACGAGGCATGGTTCCGATTTGCATGACCAAATCTTTCTATTTTACTGATCAAAGTAAGTGTCTTCTAGCCTGGCATTCTTTTGACTGCAACATCATGAACACATATCTCAGATAGACGTCACGCTGAAATTACTGCATTGCACAACAAGGAGTTTTCTTTGGCACCACTTCTTATGTAATGTCTCTTATCAAGATGGGCTAATACACAGTGTCATTAAACACTCGGTCTAACAATCAAATGTTGCTATTTTGCTATAGTCTGGTACAAACTGATAATTGAACAGTTTTCTTGGTGAGTATATTTAGTCAAAAAATATGAACCATCTATCTATCTATCCATCCATCTTTATATATTTGGTATCTTATCTAGCACGTCCTAAATTACATGTGGGCTCATTTGAAATCTTGCATCATGCCATCGTGTTTGCCTCTCCCCTTGCATTTTGCTCCAGGCAATGGCGTAACGGGGTCATATAGCAACCTCATCTGCAGTCACCCCGGCATCCCGTCCAATACTGCAGTGTCCACTGTGCTCAATCTAGTCACCGACAGGCAGGGCGGGGGTGGTCCTCGGCGAGGTCACGTGACTGTCGGTAGGGAGTTCCCTGAGATAGAGGGGAGTTCCTTGCGAGTGATCTCCTGCAAGGGCTAGCAAGCACCCAAGCGAAATCACACTGCAGGCCCGTCAAGGAATAGAGACGGAGCAACGGAGACTGATGCACTGGACAGCCTGATGTACTGGGCAGCCAGGGCCATTTTGTTTTACATCGTTTAGTGACAAGACCACTTGGAAAAGATATGCATTGTAACAAAATGATTCAAATTAGAAATCTGCCCAGCAATGCATATCTCATCTAATCTATTTGTACCAATATAAAATGAATGTACTA
The DNA here is from genome assembly GCA_036023535.2 of Galaxias brevipinnis. NCBI lineage: Eukaryota > Metazoa > Chordata > Actinopteri > Galaxiiformes > Galaxiidae > Galaxias > Galaxias brevipinnis. The sequence continues at coordinate 14,911 of JAVQIZ010134058.1, read as the reverse complement.
CAATTGGCATTATTCTTGTAGGCAATAGATAGTGTTGGTATTTAGTTTAGTCCGTTATCAATTGGGCAGTATACACCAGAAATTCACTTCAAATTGCATCACTCAATTGGACTTGTAAACATTCCATATTCAATCCAAGTATCACAGTACAGTACCTAGCACCAAACTGGTGTAGCTACAGTCAACGTTGAATCTGTATTGCATTACAGAGGCCTAGCACCAACCACCAAAGAGGTAGTAGCCTAACATCCAGACATGCCAGGTTATTTTAAGACGGACAAAGAGCAAGAGGTGACATGGGATTAGCCTGCGGAGCCACTTAGCATTTGACGTTCCCTGCAACCTCAGCAATTGTGACAAACCACAACTTGCAAATGCTACCGGCCTGGTTGTTGGAGCTCAATGCACCACCCTCTACACACAACACCTTCACGCAACACCGGCAAGGTGTCAAAGGCATATCACTGCACAGGAGACCAAGCTGTGCACTTGTTCTACAAAATTCGTACGCAGTGGAATGCGAAGTTTGTAACATTAGCCATTAAAGCAACGGTCCCCAGCAAGTAAAGGACTTATAGCAAATGGGATTTAGTGTTTAGGATTACAGTCCCTAAGCAGAAGGCCGTCTTCGGGTCAATGTTACTTGGCCTGGTGTCACAAATAGCCCATGTTTTCCCCACTGTAATAAACTAGGCCCCTCAAGCTGCTGTGGCTCTTCACATGGCTCTTCACATGTAAATGTGACACTTCAGAGAAAGGAGAATACAAAAGTGGAGAGGGAATGACAGAGGAGACCGAGGGACTAGCCATGAAGGAGAGAGAGAGAACAAGAGAGGGAGAACGAGAGAGAGAAAGAGAGAGAGAGAGAGAACGAGAATGAGGAAGAACGAGAGAGAACGAGAACGAGAGACTGTGTCGGCTCATCAATAATGTATGCTTAATTCAGAATCAATTAGACTCCAGCACACAACGCGCGTTTTGCATGATTAACAGTCTGGCAACAGCGTTAGTTCAGTCCTAGCTCTGTGGCCGACACGAAGGCCCAGCTAATTATGGATAGGCTAGAGGCAGTCACAACAGAGAACAACAGGGAGCGCACACAACCAGAGGTTGCCTTTACTCAGGTTGTACAGCCTGGTAAGACGACGTTTTCCCCTATCCTGGCTACCTGTGCCTCTGCCCATCTTTGGGTAAAAGAAGCCTTGGGATCTCCAGTTAGGCCCTTGCTTACGCCGGCATGGAAGTTACGTGGTCGGGCTCCTGAACTTACTGACTGGCATCCCTCTGAATGAAGACGAGGTGTGAAAAAATAAACCATTCTCCGTAGTATCGTATATCTGATACTTACAGAAAGCTGGTGCTCCATAAGCTATTGTGTGTTAAGAGAAGGGAACACAACAGCCATTAGAGGATATCACACATTTGGTTATGCATACCCTCATATATTTGGGAAGTAATCTCATGTGATATATCTTTTCCCCACTCAGCCAGATCTTACAACAGTAACCCCATTGAAATCACTCCCATTGCCTCTTAACATATGACCAATAATTAAGCCAAATACTAATTTAAAGAGACAGCTTCATTCGCTGTCTAATTTGAAAATCCCTCGCTGACAGCAAAAGATTTCATGTGCACATAAAGCCTCCCTAAATGGACACTTAGTCAATGTCCTTACAATGAATAGGTCTGGAAAGCCGCAGCAATTTGATAGAGAGCCCTACCATTTGGCAGGGTTTGAACTGTTAGCTCCTGCCAGTCTGGATGCTGGTCCACCAACCAGGCAGTTTGGCCTCCATTTATATAGGCTTATTAATATATCCACTGATAGATACGTGACCAGTGGCACCAGTCCAAAAGGTAAATGGACGTTGGTTCATACATACCAAAATAAAACGATGTAACATTTAGGCCTAATGCAAGTTGCTGGTCGTTCGTAGACTTCATCCATTAGGCCTAGAAAAAGTATATTTCTGGCTGAGGGTTTGAGTCAACCGTTCGTTAGACCAACGCATTGCATCAGCACTGTAACCGTGTGTCTAGACACGTCTTCCACCTGTTGTCCAAGACCAACATCAAAATACTTTTAACTATACTAATACTTGACTTTTACCCTTTTACTTCAGAACAGTTCACTGCACACACAGTCACTTTCTGTATTAAACACACCCTCACTTTCTGTACTACATATTGCAATTTTTAAATAACTTATATATATATATATATATATATATATATATATATATGCACACACACACACACACATCACAGACTGAACCCAACCACTTAACTTTGACAGGGGCTACACTGTGCATGTGTGTCATAGACTACCCATAATAGCTTAGCACGGGCCTCTGACAGGCTAACTAGGGTGAAACAACTGGTTTCTAGCCCGTTTCTCAAGTCTTTAGCCCATCCATCACAAACAGCCAAAGACAATTTGCCTTTGACTTGTTAGGACACATTCGCCACATTTCAATTTACTTTTTTTTCCTTACAGGCCATTTTCTACAACAACCAGGAAGCCTATCCCCTTGTTAACAAAGTGCATGCAGCCAGAGCAGATGTTAAATGCAAATATGAAAATAATTACCAAAATCCCAGCAGGATAAAAACTCGCAAATTATAAAAGATTAATCCTCAGAGCCATTTTTTATCCCTGACAAGCTCTTACTACCTACTTCAAAGGCTTCTGAGAGCCTAATAATAGCTAACAGTACGTTAAATCTTCTTAATGCATGTCACTTAACACTATCTATGACAAAATGAAATTGTCTTGCACACATAGTCTTTAACCAATAAGCCAACATATATTCACCATACCTCTCTATCACAACTTGTAGCCTTAGAACAGACACATGCACACATACAAACACACACTACCCGGCTGTCACAAATGCGAATTAAAGCAAGATTGAGTGGGTTGCTCCACACTGTATCCAGGGTGGATCATGACTTCTGCTGGTGAATCGCCATGGCTTTTATCTCTTTTACATCAGCTATTGCTCGATCCTCACTGTATGTGGGTGGTGCTTGATTGCTAGGCAGCATATGGTGCCTAGTATCAGATCATTCCGCTACATGCTCAAGCAACCCTGCCCCCAACTATCACCTAGTCATACATTTGTGTACAAATGTGCATTCTACAAGAGTGGAGTGAAAATTAAGTCAGTCATTGGAAGGTCTAAAAGATATTTAAGTTGGAATTTCATTCAAATTCACGAGATCGTCAGATTGTGTCCAATATAGGCCTAGTCATAAAGGCTACAAAATATGGCTAGATATGTAGAATGCACATTCGCCTGACGTTAACGATAAGTGAATTCACTCAATCCAAGTCAGCGACTGGTTTTACTTTGACGGTTGCAAGGCAGCTACATAGAAGCTTAATAGAGATGAGCGTACTGCGAATTGATACAATGTTGCAACTAAAACTCGTGCAACGCGATCCATTTTGACAGAGATAAACGTTGCAGCACATCAGTCACTGCATTTTGAGATCTGGGGTAAAATATCAGTAGGCCTAATTTGACAGCTGTGCCATCTAAAAGGTGGCAATATTTTTACAATAATGCAGCCTGTTATTTTGTTGACGTTACAGAACCATAATCCCGAGTTTGGAATACACCTTTAATGTTGTGTTGACTGCATAACGAAAAGGCTAGGTACTAGATAGTATGGACGGTTACAAATAAGGAGTGTGGAGAAAGCTAGCTAGCTGGGCCATTGCCTACAGTCTGTCATCGGGGTATTGCTCAGAGGTATTGGGCAAGGAAATGATTTCCATTGCAACTAACCAGGGCGTAATCTCCTCTGTTCAAATCAAATCGAGCACAAACACTACCACGACCAACAAATTGTCAAAAATCTAAACATTGAACATCCTACAACGTAGACTTGATAGTGATAATCTGTTAGTAGGTGTGTGAATAACAAGGGTAGGTGCTTACCATCTTGCCGGTTAGATGAGTGCGTTATCCCGGTGATGTGAACGAAACAAAACTGTAAAAAAGGGAGGGGGGCTCTAAAAACCGTGAGGTGTAACAAAAGAACGTCGCTGGTTTTATTCACGGTGTTTTCTTACGTTGATTTATGTCAGCTTCTCGCTCTGCTTTACCGTCGCTTTCACTGCAGTGGCACAGGGAGACCCGTAGGGAGGGGTCAGCAAAGCGGAGGAGGCTCGGTTTGACAAGGGAGGCGGTGGTAGGGAGGTAGAGAAAAGAGAAGGCAAAGGGGGGAGGTGCAGTACAACACATCCGGGAACTCGTTTTCCTTTGCCGATGTATGAATGAGTACGTGCACCTCTCAGTGGTGATATGGACGCATGGCAAAGTAAATACATGACAAACCCAGGGATGTAAACTCTGAACATCTGACTGATGTGATCGCAAATCCATCAAAATGGTTCAATACGTCCACCTCCAAATATGAAGAGTTCCCTTCCATGCGCCCAAATATAAAGTACATTCTGTTCTAACTGTGCATGCTTTATTTTCAGTCCAGAAATGCCAAGAAGGCTATCAAAGCTGTCTCTGAATGTCTTCTAATTAGATTTATTAATAAACCCAGACACATAATAGCGCTTTAAATGCTTTACTATAGTATATGAGTATACTCGTAACATAACAGGGTCATTACACTGCAACAACGTTAACAGAAATGTTTTCAATAGTGCCATTGTTTATCATATTGTTGCTTATTGCTTAGTCTGCATACATTTTGTAACACATTTTGTGCAAATTACATTTTTATCAAAATAGATAGTACTTCAAATGTTTATTAAAACATTGAATATTTTTATTGTACAAAAATACTATATCTAATTATTTGTTCAATAACAAGAGAAAAGTGTGTTCACATGGATTCAAAAATATTATGTTTGAGATGTAAATAATTGAGTTGGTCCAATAAGTGTCATCAACCCTTGGAAAAATCTTGTTTGTGTAGGTATACAACAAGATTGACACTTAGACAGCTTTACCCCCAAAACAACACATACCCACATAATAATTCCTGCACTGCCATAAATTACAACACAAATTAATTCACATTCAGACACAACATAATGGGCTAAATATAAACATAGTCTTAACATATTATGAAGACACTCATTTAGTTAACAACAGTATAATGCAATAAACAGACACAAAGGACTGAATAAACCTGAGGGTTACCATATGTCACAACACACTATCAGGAGAACGTGGAGGCCAGCCGGAAAGCGTCACGGCAGGGGAAAGAGCCTGCCTATACAGGCTAGTTATTGTTTCTTAACCATGGTGTTTTCAATGTTTTGTATGGTCCCTCAGAGAAACATCTCCTTGTTGATCCACATGAGGGTGCGCGTGTCGTTGGGTTTGCACTCGTAGTCGATGCTGTTGAAACTGTTGCCCCACTGGCAGTGGTCCCGCTTGTTGTAGTTGTAGAACTTCACCTGCCATACCGTCTCAAAGAGGCCCGCCTCTGTGAACTGCAGGGAGCACCACACACACACACGCGCACACACACACACACACACACACACACACACAAAAAAGGCCCACATAATTATATGCATTGGATGTTCAGATAACATTTGGATTTGTTGGATTTGATAAACATGTTGTTTTATTTTTTAGGTAGATAGTCTTACTATTAGTGTTATGTTAAAATAATCTATAGTGATGCTTCAAGTGCTTTTTGGCATGCTGGTCAATAGATGCTATACATCTTTCTCAGTGACATTTGAGAATTGGCCGTGTGGTCCATACCTGTATGTGGATTTGAACAGGTTGCCTTTCTCCACTCTTTGTGTGAGCTACCCCCTCCGTGTCATACAGACCCGTGTAGACTACCGACTGGGGGTCCTTGGACAGTTGCTCCAGTGGAAAGGTCACACCGCCCAAAGTCATGGTACTGAACACAGAAGAACATCATGGACAGGTGTATTTTGAAAGTTGTAACAATGTACTTTGTTGGCGTTGCAAACTGTCAAGACTGTCTAGTACTGCTTCGGTTGATGTAAAATGCATGTCTTCTCGCTAAGGGTCTTTGCTAACTTGCACAAGCCTATTTGCGCATCCTTTGAAACTCTTCTGAAACATAACATATATCCACGGCTATTGTTGCCTACCAGACTATAGTCTTCATTCAACTTTTGCCTTCCGGCCAAAATAATTGTTATCGGAAAAGGCTTTTGTATCAAAAATAAACATCATAATCTGGACTGAATGAAAAAATTAAGACAAAGCATTTATCATGCTTCACAAATGGCTGCGTTCTAATCGCCAGTCAACCAATTGGGGCACACAATCTGGTCCTGCCTTCTGTCAGACATTAACCCGCCTGGCACACGCAAAACTCTCACGAAAGGACAAGAATGTAAGTCTCAATCGGTCCGAACTATTACAATGCTTTATTCAGCATCTTAAAGAACGCATTCGGCCTTGCTATACAACAATATACCTTTTATAGAACACTTATATGGATGCAGTCCTGAAACCATCAAAAATATCTATCATTCCGGTCAAAAATGTAGGAGTAAAGTAACAATATTCGCCGGCATAATCAACTTGCGAGGATACGGCATTTGTCTTTGTTTTGGATTTCAATTGTGTAAAATAATACATACGTGGCCTCAACTGCTCCGGGTTTGATCACTACTTCAATTTTGTATTTTGACCCCGTTAACAGTTTAATAGTCCTTGTTTGACCAAATCTAGCACCATCTGATTTAAAGAAAACCGCACTGTTGTTTGGTTGCATCTTCAATGAGATTCCAATTTTAATCAGTTGCGGAACGTCGGCCATTCTTCTTGGTTAGACGTTATGACTTCCTCGATCTTAAAATAGCAAGCCTCAGGTGTGAAATTGCTTCCGCCGGTTCAGACAGAATAGAGGATTCCCGTTGAATATTCTCATGTAAAAACGCGTCACACAAACGTCAACAGACATAGCCAAAGACGGGACCTACAGTTATTTTCTGTGTCCTCCCTAATCTCTTGAACAGCATAATCCCGTGGCCAATGCCGGCAATCCGACAAGAACTAGGTTTACATCCACTCTGGCCTATGTTCCTGAGAATGTGCCGAACAATCAGTCAAACAACTGGTCCTGTTCCGTTATCTTGTGTGCCCGCGAACTATCTATCTCTCTGACGTATCTCTCACTTTATATGTGTTGTAACGACTTCCAAAAGTATCTGACCCCAATGTTATCCAAGCTAAAACGTCAAAAAGGCCACAATGAGAGCTGGGAATAGATACTGTATAAATAAAAGTCCTCGTCAAACCACACCGTTGACTCAACTGACCTTTGTCCATCAATTTAACTCCTTATAAGTGGCAGCACAGTCTACTTTTCTAATGTAAATTTATATAGACTTTTCTCTTGCTACATGTACTTAGTATCATTTAAAATGGTCAAAAAATCAATTATACAGCAGGTCTTAGAAGAAACAGAGGTTAAACTCTTTGGTAAATGGGGCTTTGTTATCATTAAAATGCTTAGAAAGCATACATTTTCTACTGGCTTGTTATTTTCTGGGAATTCCAAAGGTCACATAAAGTGTAACATGGTGCACTGGGTTCCCAGCCCATGATACAATCATACAGATTTAACTTTAATTAAGATTAAAAAATATATAAAGCTTCTGAAGGGTATAATCGTAGTCAACTTTCCTCAAGTTCTAACTGTTTTAGAGAACACATATCAGTTTTCTTCATCAGCTCAATCAATGCACTACAAAGATTAGCAAATTGATTTTAAGGCACTTGCACCATGATACCTCATGTTGACCACTAGAGGGAGGATTTTGACCAGAGAACATGACCAGATCGAAGCAGATAGCACATGAGCACAGAAGGGCTATGCTATAGTGAGAATGGTTAATGCCCAACATTTAGCCACTGGTAGTGGCAACACATTTTAAATACAGTCGACTGGTGTTTGATTGATTGATCGGATGATGCAGACCATACTTGTTTCCCTTCAAGGATGCATGTGACTGCAGACTCTCCCCGATAAAGCATCTCATGTCTAGTGATGCAAAAAGAAATGATAGATGTAGACACACAGCAGGATCTCCCTGGCAACCCAGAGCAGTCTGCATGCGGTAGTGTCTAGGGAGCACTGAGCTGGGCTGATCATCTCTCTACGGTTGTTTCAAGTGAACTCATCCTTTTAATAACTTTCAAAGTAATCGTTTCTTAATTAGAGAGAAAAACTGTTAAAGGTGTCACAAATAACACAAAAGCAGACAGATCTGTCTGTCACAAACCATATAAGTTTGCACTGACCAAACCTTTCTTTGTCATTTTCTGATACTCTCTGCTTTCGAAATGTGAAAAAAAAACAATTCAGGGACAATAATTTAACTTGGTCATCAGTTAGTCAGGCCAGGCAACCCTATAGGATTAGGTTTGCTTGAGTCGTTTAAAGTGTTAGATTACAGTGACAAAGACAGCTTTTGTGTTGAACAACATCCAAGCAACAATTGCAGCCTTGTCTTTTTTGCGGAATATCCTTCGACAATACCATGCCATCTTGTGTACTTCCCCTTCTAGACAATAGAGGGCATATGTGCATTAAGATGAGAGTGTTACGTAAACATACTGGGTTTGGAATAATGTGAGAGCCTGTGTCTTTGTTTGAGTGCCTCTTTATCTTGGTTTGGCTATGATAATGTGAGTTCCTTGACAAGACAGAAGGAGTGGTTTTCAAACAAAAACAAAACAAGTGGGAGAAAGAGGAAGAAAAGCTCAGTTGCCGCTCACGATATGCTCTTTTAGTTTCTCTTTTCATTCTCTCATTTCTTCGTCTCATTGACTGTCATCTCGCTTGTAGGCCTATGTATTGTTTCCTTGCCCCAACACCTTTTGTTGTCACCATGTTAGTATGTTTGGAAACCAAACATAAATATATAACTAAATGTTTATGATCCTAACAAGTGTTTAAGATGTGTCACAGAGTTCTGAGGACGACACAATTAATCACTCAATACAGCCACTGAAGAGGTAATATCCTGCACACAACTTTTTAACCATGCGCCAAACTGGTTCTGTAACTTGTCTCATAGACGTTTGTTTGGATCAGAGGAATGTAACCAGAAATGACAGGTTACAATACCTATTTGAAAAACACAACAAAAACCCACCATATTGTCCTTTATGACCTCTGGGCATTTAAGCTTGCTGTCGTTAGTTTCTTGACCAGTGAAGACAGTGCCTGCTCCAGCTTAAGCCACTGCTGCAGCCCCAGCAGGCTAAATGCAGCCCATTCCCCTTGCAGCTGTGTGGCCCCCAAAGCTAGAAATAGCCTCTGGCTAGCAGACTGTGAGTCATGGGTGTCTAACAGTTGTACGTGTGGGCACAATAAAGATTGTGAGAGAGACTGCTAGTGCTGCCTGACCCTCTGATTGACAGCACAGGACATGTTGTCATCGAAAGAAGTGAAAAGAAGCTGAAGCTTTGATGTAGAATTGAGATGCAGCATTGTAAGACTCAATCAAATAATCAAGAATAAAGGCATGTATTAAAGTTGAGTAACAACTGTGTGTGTGTGTGTGTGTGTGTTTTTAAAGCAAATTATATAAAAGGAAATAACCACTCAAAATAAAATGTCTTTCTTTTTACAGTTTATTGTATAATATAAAACTACAAAAGTAAGACTGTTTCAAATTCATAGAGACACCTGTCCATTTCTTTTATATATATTTATATTATCTACAGTCCACCCTTTGATACCAAGACAGCGATCCGTTTTCCATCTTAATCGGGTTTTCTCTCTTACTCAGACAAGTGTGTTTGTGTAATATTGCATAGAAAAAGGCACAGCTCTGTGGTCTGTGAAAAATACAGCCTTTCTTATTTGGACAGCGGAGGAAAGCACCCACCAACTGCTCTAAGTCTCTCCTAGTGGTCAAACCACTACATTTCAACCAGACACCTTCACACGGCCTGATCAAAACATTAAACACGTCGAGCACAATGATAAAATACAATTCATAACAAACTGTGAAGGAACCCCCCCCAAGAGTTCCAACTTTTACATATGTACATTACTTTTGGCATTGAGGGACAACAGGCTTTGGAGACTTGACATCTGTAGTTGGAGACAGTTTGAAGTATTGCTGCACGAACCGTTCCCTTGGACACAACGGGATAAGATAAAATAAAATTTAAAAAAATTTAGTAAATAAGTGGCAGTCAGGTGGTCACCCTAAATAGGTGTTTCCGCCGCCCAAAACCAAGAGAAAAGTAATAAACAAACAAAACCCAAAGATAATGTTAACATATAAAATGGCTTCCACCCTGATTTCATACTCCTGGTACATTCCTAACCGCAGAATACATTCCTGTTGTACCACATTCTGTAGACGCATTTACAATCCAAACATTAGTTTCACATCAAAATAAATATATTTACACAGAGAATCTATAGAGAATAAATAAATTCATAATCAAAACAAACACTTCAAAAAAAATTCAAATACTTTAGAAAAAAAAAAAAAGAATAATCAAGTTGGTAATGTTGTCCGTTTAGCTCACTCCCCATCAAGCACACATAAGCAAATGCTAATGCAGTGTCGTATATGTACAACTATGCAGAAATGCATTTCTTTGAAAAACCCAAAACCCTTGGCCTGCAACGAAACCTGGCCATAGAAGATGGGTTTGAATGAGACAAGATATTTCCCAAAGGTATCTTACATAAGGAAATCCATGTCAACACTGTAATGTTATGGAAGTCAGCCTGGTTCCCAGACAATCACGTGATCTCCCAGTTGCAAACCATCACATAGCCCACAAACGGGGACGTGTGCTATAAACGCCACATCCATCGCTTTACTCCCTGTGAGCGTCCTCGGGGTGTGGAGAACAATGGGAAGGGCAGGGGCTATATATTGCATATGTTATACCATGTATTCATAATGGTCTCAATCACCATGGTAAAACAAGACACAACCCCGGAAAACTGTATTTCCACCTTACGACTTTGGTGAATGTATTGTCTCATGGGAAGTTGAAAGTATTCACTAAGGGGAAAGGGTTCTACATTGCTGGTTAGTGCTTGGTGTAACGAGCAAGTCTGCGCTCTCATAAACGGACTGTGTCTTCTTAACCCAGTGTAATTGCATTAACTCCATTGGAAGTGGTATTTGAGTCAGTAGTGTCCGACCTGGCGTCCCTGTTGTCATATATACGAGGCTCTGGAGGAAGGATCTCAGTCTTATCTCTTTAGAACATTTGAATATGGCTCCGGAGTTATACAGGCAGCGAGACCTATATGGAATTAGACTGACAATGGTTAACAACCTTTTGCATGTGGACTATAATTTCTTATTAAAATGTAAAAAAAAACAACATTGGTTTAAAACCAATGGAAAAGAAAAGAGATGCAGCACCCCCTTGTGAACTGTATTCTCGAGGACGCGATTGGGGGTTTAATCCCGAGATGAGAGACACACGGTGGCCGAGTTTTACTTGACGTTAGGTTGCGATACGGTCTTTCACCAATACTCGCATTTACAGAGACACTGCCGAAGTGGAGACAGGACTCGCGTATAGCTCATTTGAAAGGTTATGGTTTTTGCAGTTAGCTGTTCGTTTGCATTTCTTTTGTTTCTCCGTTGAAGAGAGCATGCATAGTGATTTCTGTGTGCACTCCCTGCGCTGGGGACAGTGTGGCGCCTCAGCACCTTTCCAAACATCTACTCGGGCTCTTTCACTGGGCCTACCGTCTCAGGGAAAGTGGGTATTTGGACTTACGTCTCCTCTGGGCCTCCTTTTAGGCCTTGCCCATCTAAGTACGCCTATCCTTACTAGTGTCTAGGTGGGAGTGAGCGTGCTCATTGCCCGTCCAGTTGTAAACAAATGAGCTGTTTGCCGATTGTATTGTAGCTCGTTTGAAAGAGGTCAAGGTGTGCGGGTCACACCAAATATAACATGAGTGCATCCCAGCACTGTTGCATTCCAAATCCGGTAGTCCACCAGGGAAGAGCTGCCCCACAAAGCGACAGAGTACTAACTATACGTAATACATAATACAAACGTGTGTCCCCCCTCGGCTTGAGTTAGGCGACGGGGATGCGCAGTATGGGCCAATTGTAAATGAGAAGACCAACCCACGCTTCCTGAAACTTAAAGGTTAAGCTAATCTAGCGCACTGCTAAAATATAGATTACTTGATAAAGGTTTTGTGCTTTTTTTTGTACAAATGAATAGAGCACCTGCAGTGGGATAAATAACAATTAGCAATCACTATTTGATGATCAGAAAAAATAACAATAATAATAATAATACAATAAATAAAAATAAAAAGCTCTCCTGGGAGTAACCTCTCCAGGCTAGTAAGAGAGATAGACAAACGATATATAAAGACAGACCTTCGAAAGAAAAGGAATTTAGCAAGTAGTCATTAGGAAGGCACTCAAATCTGCTCAAAGCCAGAAAGCGTGTGTGTGTGTGTGTGTGCGGTGAGCGTTTGTGTGTGTGTGTGTGTGTGTGTGTGTGTGTGTGTGCGGTGAGCGTTTGTGTGTGTGTGTGTGTGTGTGTGTGTGTGTGTGTGTGTGTGTGTGTGTGTGTGTGCCCGTGTTTGATTCCCAGATTGACATATTCGTTCTTGTTTTGTGTGTCAAAGGCAGGCGCAGTGCATGCACAGTGAAGTAGTAGTCATAGTACTGAATGACATCACCATTGATGCTTACAATTGCCGGTCTTTCAAAACTGTACAAACTGTCCCTCCCTCCCTCCCTCCCTCCCCCCCGACCCACCCTCTAAAACAAGGATCTAGAACACCAGGCGTGTAGTCCATTCCGCCAGTCCTCCTCTCCGAGCGTCTTATCCCAGCGGCGCTCCGGTCGCCTCTCGAAGTCAGGAGCCAACCAGGACTTCCATGATGTGGTCCAGTTCGGTCAGGTCGATCTTAAAAGGCTGATTGGGCGAAACCTGGGGGGCGGGGCCCGTGTAGGGCGACGCCAGCGACTTGAGGAGGTCGTCCGCCGTCACCATCGGCGACAGCTTGGACAGGCCGCCCCCGGCCGCGGCAGATGCGGCAGAGGTCGTACAGGGGTCAAAGTCATACATAGAGGTGTCTATGTCGGCAAACAGGATGTCGTCCAGGGCCAAGTCCGAGAGGAACCCCGTGGCAGAGGAGGAGGGGGAGGAGGGCAAGGACGGGGCGGAGGTCATGTCTCCCAGACCACTAGGGGGCGGCAGAGTGTCCATGGCTCTGATCTCCACGCCGCGGCTGTCAGCCAGCAAGACTACCCCTTCCAACTTGGGACCCGCTGTCTTGGGGCAGTCTTTGGGCTGGACGGGGGCCAGGAGCGGGGGCTGGGGGACCGGCAGCACATGGGAGGTAGTTGTGGTGGGACTGCTAGCTGCTGCCGATGCTGTCCTCGCCGAGTGCTGCTCTATGCCACTCAGAGCTGTGGGGAAGCCGGGCTCAGACGCGGCAGGCACAAGGACCCGGGGGGAGGTCTGGCTGAGCAGAGCGGGAGGAGGGGGCAGAGACGGAGCCGGTGGGACAGGGGGAGGGGACAGCGGCGGGGTGGGCGGGAAGGAAGAAGTGCAAAAGGCGGCGTCGCCGTCCTCCTCCAACAGCGAGGCCGGCGTGAGGCACACCTCCAGAGAGGCCGGCCTGACCGACTGACAGGCGGGGTGGGCCACCAACGGCAGCGGAGAGGGCGGGGCCAGCGCCGGCGACAGCAGCGGCAGGGGCTGCTGGGAGAGCTGCGTGTTGGAGGCGGGGGTTGCGGGCGGCGCGGTCACCCCGAAGGAAGGCGGGGCCTCGCGGTAGCCCTCGTCCATGGGGTCGTCGGGCGGCGGCGAGGGCGGCAGGAGCAGGGGCCGCAGGGAGCCCTCGGCCTTGAGCTCGTCCTGGATGCGCCGCAGCATGTTGTTGATGAGCACGCGGCGCTCCAGGCTGGGCTCGCTGAGCGGCCGCTGCGTGTACAGCTTCATCAGGGAGATGTTGAAGATGGTCTGCCGCTGCAGGGTGTACGACACCTTGGACAGGCCCTCGGGGCCGAACCCCCCCGGCCCCGGCAGCAGAGTAGTCTGGCCCGGCGCCAGCGCTTTGTCTTCCAGCCCCTCTTCATCCTCGTCCAGTTTCCGCTTCGCGCCTTTACCGAACATATATCTGCAACAGGGGAGGAGGAGGAGGAGGAGGAAGAAAAAAAGCTTTTAGTTGAATGTCACACACCAAGATCAATGTGGAGAGAGCGGCTTGTCTCACATTTCCTACAGTAATGGAATTCGCCCGTGAAATAGCGGGACCGTTTTTCGGAGAAAATATAACTATCCACTTTTTATTATTGCAGGTCAGCTGGACGCTCTCTTTGACTAAACCAAATGGCTAAATACTTTAGACACACATTAGAGTCATGTCACAGCAGGCTACATTTGAAACGCTCTACGAGCACATATGGTGCTGCAAGTAAGGAGATCGAACAGTTAAACCTACAAAAGCTGTATTGAGACACACACACACATACAAACACATACAAGGTTATGTAACTGTGCACTCCCTTGCTGTACCACGAGATCATAGGCCAGATTTACTGCCCCCCCCCCCGCCATCCCTCCCCCGCCACCGAGTCGGCCATATTGGATTAGTCCACAGAGTCACTGGCAGGGGGTGGGGTGCGGGGGTTAGGCCCAAGTCACATACAGCTCATTCCCCATACATGTTCCCTGTCCGTTAGTGTCTCCTAGTTCTCTCCACATGACTGCTGTAGATTAGTCTGAGTGACTGACAGAGTGCTGGGACATGATAGGCAACTAGAGCGAAAAACAAGAGTGACAGTGAACAACTACCAAACACACAAACAACACATAGCCTACATACAGGAATCACCTGAAAGAAAGAGAGAGTGTTAGACAGACAGACCGAAGGAGGAGGACACACGGTCAGTTACACTAGGGAAGCG